>JYDV01000035.1:230629-327276 GCA_001447645.1 Trichinella pseudospiralis
GTTCAGAAAATTTTGAAATTTTCGAGAAAAAGCTTTTTTCACAAATATGGACATAATGGGTATTAATCGATTCGGAAGAATTTGAGAAATACAATGAGACTATTCCGGCTTTCCCTGGTTGCATACCTCTCGAGATAATTTTAAAAAACTAACATCACCGCAATGTATTAACATAAACAAAGCGTAATTTGGAGGGTATTTATTCCGCAACTAGTGGATTGTTTTCCCTCAAACATTCCAAAATAATATAATTTATCAATATAAATATATAGCAATCAAAAAAAGTCCAAGTTTTGAAAACAAGTTTTTCGCCATTTTTCGCAAAACAAGCAAGTCTATGGTTCAGAAAATTTTGAAATTTTCGAGAAAAAGCTTTTTTCACAAATATGGACATAATGGGTATTAATCGATTCGGAACAATTTGAGAAATACAATGAGACTATTCCGGCTTTCCCTGGTTGCATACCTCTCGAGATAATTTTAAAAAACTAACATCTCCGCAATGTATTAACATAGGCTGAGCGAAGTTTGGAGGGCATTTATTTCACAACTACTGAATTGTATTCGCTACAACCTTCGAAAACACAATAATTTATCAATATAAAAATAAGGCAATCAAAAAATTTCCAAATTTTGAAAACAACTTTTTGGCCGTTTTTCGCCAAACAAGGCATCACGAAATTTTGAAATGTTCGTGAAAAAATTTTTTTTCTAAAAATTGGGGGAATTATTTTATATCGAGTAGGAATTATCTCTGAACTTCGGCAGGCCTATTCATACCGTTCCTGACTGCCTACTTCTTCAGATATGAGAAAAAAGTAAAAATTAACATAGGATTTTTAGACTACCATAACAAAGAGAAATATAAAGTGAACCTTTGTGCAATGTACATGCCGTTTTAATTTAATGATGTTTTCAGCAACATCATCAATATTTCTCGCCAAAATGAAAAATTTATTTAAATAACAATTGTTCCTGAATATCATTTACGCCCTACTAACACTTTAATCATTGAAATTTTCTTATAAAATTATTTCCATTGATTTATTCCGATTAGGAATTATCTCCTGATGAGAAGGAGCATATTCAAAATGTTTTTGACATCATATTTTTTGAGATATAAGTGAAAAACTGAAAACTAAAATAGGATTTAACGTGTAGGAAAATGAAAAGAAATAAACGATGGTACGTCGTTGAATGTGCATGTTGATATAGTTGAATAATTTTTTTACGGACTTCCTAATATTGTTTGCCACAATAAAGGGCTTAATTAAATAACAATTGTGCCTGAATATCATTTAAGCCCTACAGAATCTTTAAACATTGAAATTTTTGTTTACTGAATGTTTTGATTAATTGAGAAATATATAGCTAAGGATTAACCACAATTATCGGATTGAAACGCAACTTTCATGCAGTATGCTGGTCTTTGTACTCTGTAAATGTCAAACCCCTAAACCAGTATTTCTTATTCAATTTCTCAAAATGTCATCGATAGCGGACTATTGAAAATTTGCATCCCTTTATAGTTAACACTCTTTCTTGTAATAAGGATGGATTTATTTTACAGAACACTTAACTTTATGAGAAGAATAAAATAGGTTATACTGTACTTACCGTTGGTTATCTCTATAGAATATAAAAATATCCAGCTTTAGGAGATTAATTTGACATGAATGGGAAATTTATTTGGTTTCGTTGCATTTGTGATTAGCTTTGACCCCCGGCTAATAAATTTTCTACTCCTTATGCAAAACGGGATTTCGTCATTGCTAAATAGGGAAGTTAAAGTAGTCGCAAATTTGGTAATAATGTGATGCATAAGTAGTAAAAAGTTGTTAATTGAGACACCATTCCATTAAATATCTGCTTTTTAAGAAAGAAAATATTCAGAATGCATTTCTTCTGATTAGCGGGTATTAATGAGTATTTTCCCCCAATAATTTCTTATATTCAAATGATCTGATTGTAAGAAAAGTATAAATTAGTATAACGCTATTCCGTTGCATTTGGGAAGTATTTCATATGCAATTATTGAGAGTCTCAAGTTCGGTTGAGAAACAGTTACTGATGGGTAACTTCCCAATGCATTGATATAGATGGTATGTTAACTTTACAGGGCATTCATCCCACAGCTATCATGCAGTCTGGCTTGATACTGCACAAAACTCTGTCGCTCTAATTTTAAGTTATGTTCCACAATGTTACAAATTTTTAATGAATGCTGTGTTCTATTAAAATTATAAACTCGCAGCAATCCTTTGCAATATATATATATATATTGCTGCTTGTTAACTATCGTTTTTAACTTTGATACATCGATAAAAAATAGATCTAAATAAGTTTATTAGAAGTGAGAACTATATTATTATTATTATTAAGTGTTTTTTATTTATATGAATCCGTTTTTTTGCTACATATATAAGAAAATTTGTTTAAAAAGTCGATTGGTTGCTATGCAATGACGAATGAATTTAATATGAATTGGGAATTATTTTTATACCTTTTCCAAAGTTTATTTTCAGGGCTGTTCTAGACCAAAAGCTTATTTCGATTACGACGTTGAATCATTGTAGCGACAGCACATAAATAAGGAATAGACAGCTTCCTATGTTTCATAAAATACGTGGTTAACTAGTGAAGTGGAAAAGGCGTCCATTTTATAAAATCATGTTGTTTTGAAAAGACAGGAACTTTCTATTTGCAACAGCATATAGTGAGAATTTGCAGAATGTTATTACCTTGGGCAACAAACTGCAAAATGTTATTTTGTGATATGCTCTCCTCACCCAGACTGATGCGTGTTAAATATTAGAAGCTTGCTAACAGATTTCTGTAAACTGTAGGCCACTTACTTTGAATTCAAAAAATTACATTATTTAACAAAAGAAACAGAACTGTCCACTAAATGTATAAACAGACTATGTTACACTTTGTAGAAATGTTGCTAATGCACTTTTTTTAAAGGAAATTTTCGCATTCATAACAGTTTACCGTTTTATAATAAGTAATTTAAACAAAACTCTATTCAGCATTTATTTCGCATTCTAGAAGTAGCGAATCATTGGCAGAGCGATATATGCTTTACTTAGACGTATGCTTCTTTTTGTCGCGCTGTGTCTAAATATACATTATATGAATCATACATAATGCACATGCGTATATTTTTGATATATATATATATATGTTTATAAGTAAAGAATACCAAATATAATGCATCGTAATAGCCAGCCAAGTACCGCGATATTAGCATTGCGTTCAAATTTGGATCAGCCCCATGAAAATCAGTTAAAATTGGTGGCGGAAATCTCGGCAACTAATAATCACTGAGGTTACTGATGATAATTTGAGCAATTAACTTACCAAGAAATCAAAATCCATATTCCCTTTGTCAAGTACGGGCTTACGTGTAGTCTAAAAATAAGTTCAGTATAAAAATGATTTCAATAAAATTCTGCTTGAAGTTTTTCTAAGGTTTCATGCATAATTTATAAGATCTGAATATTACCAATTTAAGTACTATAAAAAAATAAAAGTGGTTGCTGCAATAAAAAAGAAAAAAAATAGCTAATAAATGCACAACAGTTATTTTAAAAATCTTAATTATGACAGCGCAAGAATGCTTATAACAGGCATCTCATAATGAAAAACATTTAAAATCAACCAGTAAAAATCATCGATTACACAATGCCGTCAATTACGAATACCTTCAAAGGTTTTTCTTCCTTTCGGATATTTGGATCCGCCATCACTTCGTTTCGTGACTCACCAAATTCGCTTTGCACTTCTTTCGCAGACGAAATGTGCACCGTTTCATCAATTTCTCTGCAATTGCAACATTGAGTTCATTCACTCAAACATCATATTAAAAAGTTGATCCTTCCTTTCAATTTGTTTTAAAAATGTTAGCTACAGCTGGAATTTCAGAATCATTACGCATTACATATATATAAAAATATATATATAGCATACAAAAATTTTCGTAAGTGCAAAAACAGGAAAATATACATAAAAGGCATACTGTAAATTATGAAGGTGAACAAATTCAATATTGCCATATTCTTCATACATAACCTGACAAGATTTTTTCTCCGGAAACAATTTAAGAATTTCCGCCAGATAAAATGCACCATCTTCACTGTACTTTGCTAAGCAACGATCACCGACTTTCCACTTAAAAAAATTAAATTCATTTTTGTGCTTCACATGAAAATGGAAGCAATACATCAGCATTAAAACAATAGACTAACGATACTGCGGTACATGATAATTTCATAACTATACCCTGACAAGATAATAAGAAAATTGCATAAATAAATTTTATGAAATAGTAATGTTGTTTTAAAAACTCAAAAAATAAATTAAAAACGCTATTTTAACAATTAATAAGTTTTACTTTTACAATGTTATCTTACTTCCTTTGGTTTGGTATCACTTTCCACCACCAGTTTCGGTGATGCATGTTTGCTCTTTCTTTTCTCTTTCTGCTGTTTACCATCTGCTTTGTTTGATAACTGAAACTAAAAATTAAAACGAACTTGAATATAGATATCAATAAAAACTATAATTGAAAACGTACTTCTACCAAACTCAAGGATTCTTCATACATTTTAATCATCTCTTTATCGTCCCAACATTCTGCTATCTCATCATCATCCTAAAATCATAAAAGTAATAAATCTGAGCTTAATAAACAGCTTTATACCATATTTCTCTGGAAAACTACAGTTCCCGGAGAAAGATCATTTTCCGGGATTTCGTCAGACATCATCAACAGAAATATCTACAAAGAAATGAATAAGTAATAAAGCATGATACTATAGAAATATCATTGTTAACTTTAACAGTCAAGCAAGTTAAATGCAGAATGTTAAGCACTTAATTGTTGAAAAAAATATAACGAATGTATACTTTAAAAACACTAACCTAACAGGAGTACAATAAAGTAAATATTATTAATACTCCAATACTACTACAGTATGAAATAAGTGATAAATAAGTATCATACGCATTACTTGAAACGTGTTTGATTATTAAATAAATCCAAATAAATAAAACTATTTATTAATAAACATGCAGCTATTTTTAATCAAAAATAGCAATTGTAAAGAATAATAAATCAAACGCAAATGTCGTGGCACATGCTGCATAGTTTTCTTGTTTGATAAAAATTTTATCAATTGAAAATATATTTTTATATTTGAATCAGTAAGAAACTATCGCATATAGAGATGTAGTAAATTGCAAATACATGCAGAATGTTTATAAATAAAGTCAGGTTCGAACAACAAATTTGAGAAATTCCAACAAAAATATATTTTGAGATATGCAAAGTAGATTTAATTAACAGAAATTATAAATTTATTTTATCATTTTATTATTGATATTATTAGTTCTAGATTTTACAAAAAAAGCAAGTTGTTTGTCTGCTGAATATTGAATAGTGCATTTATATTTTGAATTCTTTCAAACGTTTTTATAATGCTTTAAGTCATAATAATATTTCAGAATTGATTGATCTTGTTCAAATGATTTTATGTTAAAGAAATTTGAATGTATGTTTATTTTAAATTGAAATGTATAATTATTTTCAACAACAATATAGCTGTTTGTAATGCTACTAGTGCTATAATAATTTACACTGGCCGTTGCTTGTTTTCATATCTGTGAAAAAATAATCAATAAATAACGCTTTTATTTAACTTTTAATAAATATTTTATTCTACATTCATCTTACTTTATAATGATGAAATATTTAAATTCACGAATTATATTTTAAAATGTTTAATTAAAGACTGTTTCAAAAAAATACTTTAAATTTATTTCTTCAGACCGCAGTCATTTTATGATTTAACTTTGGTAATTGAATTCTGAAACGTTTATTAAAAATTCACTGAACATTATACTTCAATTTGCACAGTGAATTGGATTCTATCGAGTCCACTATCAGTGGATAAGTTGAAGTGCAAAGTAACATAGAAATTTTATTCAAATGAAAAAGCTATCAACAGACATTGGATTTCTCTTATTGGAAAACATTGTGAGATAGCTGTGCCAGAAGTTCAGAAATTGAGAAAAAAAATCTGAGCTGATAACACGATTTTCAATTTCAATCATCCCTTGATCTTCGTCGATTTTGTCTTCGGTTGATTCTATTTTGTCTTTTCTGTGGTCTGATTCTTCTTTCACCCTTTCCTCTAGCTTTACCCCTTGATTCTTTAATACGTTCTCGTCGTTCTCTGTTGATATGTCTTCTAGCTGCTCTAGACAGTCTAAATATTCAATAAATACAAAACATAATAGAGTGTAATAGTAATAGATAGAAGAGTATTTTTTTACCTCGCATGTGGCACTTCTTCTAAAACTGTTGTTGATGAAGAGTGCAGAACACCAGTTTCTGATGCAAGATCAGCTTTAACCGTCTGAAACATGTTACAAAATTTGAAAATTTGGAAACATTTCAAAAATCCAACGTGTAAAAATGAGCAAAATTGGTTGATTAATAAATGAAATTTTAAAAAAGAATAAAAATTATAAGAAAATAGCGTACTTCAAAAAGAATGATGGCGCATACGGAAAACAACCCCAGCCATAGCATTCGACGATCCATATTTTTGGCAGTAGTGATATTGTGTGTGTTGTTCGATTTATATAGCTAAATTCAGTGACCTGATTGGACTACAGGGCGTAGGCTATTTGTATTGCACACTTCAGTTTCCTAAATTTCATCCGGCTGCCAATTCTGTTTAAATCGAGTGGGTGTAGAAGTGCCAGAAATGTCAAAATGAAAATTCTTTTATCACAGCCAAATCAATCACACGCTTTCAGCGGTGCATTTTGGCAAAAAGTTCAATTGAACACTTGTACAGTGATGTGTAAAAGTTGTTGAATAGGTTTTCAAAAGCGATGCAATTTGCAAAACTGGACAACAACTGCTGCAACAGAAAACAGGATAATTCCACGCCTGAAGCTGTGCATTCATTTCAAGCATAATCAAACAGAGGCGAGCATTTCTTCTTCACAACAAATGAGGTCTTATGACGACCATTTTGCTCATCAACATTTGCTAAATTATTCTCTTTTTCATCAAAAAAAGTATGTCAAAATTATATGTGACGTGATTTTTTTTCATTTCATAAAAATAACCCAAGCATATCTTTCTTCGCTTATGCATTTATGCATGTATTCACTGTTCCGGGACGGCAATTTTCTCGTACATCACATACATGCAAAGTACGTGCTTATTCAAAAACAACAACAATTTACCTTCGTTCATTATTATTATTATTATTATTATTATTATTATTAATGCCACATATTTTCAAAGTATACAATGTAACTTTTTTTTACATTTTTGATATATTAGCTAGACCAAAAAATGTGGAATAGTTTTACGTAATTTGATGATTTTACAAAAGGAAACTTTTTTTATTTGTACAAATTCAATAAAAATGTCATTTGAACTGGCCTTGCGTAAAATTCGCTTTTAATTTCTTCTTGACAATGGAAACTTGTCACCGGTGGGATGTAGAAATTTTATTACTCAACTATTACTCAAAATTTTGCATGATTCTCAAGATTCATAATAAAGGCACATAAATAATAATGTATTATCAATGGATGCTAAAGTAAAAGTATTTAAAGTGTATCGAAATTAAATATTTTGATAAAGTTGTTTAAAAATTGCACACTGATACCACCGGCACAATGATCAATCATACTGCATTTGCTGGCGGTCAATTTAGCTTTCAAATTTTCTCAAGATTTTCATAATTTATATTCAAGAAATTGAAAATTAAGAAAAAAAAGCATTACCGTGCTCAACAAATTGCTTCATTGCAACGTTTTGGAGAACATCTCCATCTTTGGCAGTTGTAAGAAATGAACAATTTTGAGCTAGTGGATTTTGCATCCTGTTCACGCTTTTGCTGTTCATATTTTACTAATTATAATCTCACTTGGCATTTTGCTTTTACGTCACTGAATTGCATGTAATTATTCATATTTTTGCATATTATCCTTGATAGTTGTGTCAATTTTATTTGTATTGCAATATGTTTGTCAAAATAATTTTCATTTATTGATTATGTAGCTTTGATGTTTACTGATAATATCCTTTTTCTTCTACTTTAAACACAGCTTGACGTTTCCTTTATTTGCATGATTTTTATTTATTATTTATGCTTACTGCATGATAGTGAAAATTAATCAATAAAAAGTGATTCCGTTTCATATACGGAACAAATTGAAGAAATGCTGAAAATTTTTCTTTGGAGAAATATTTGAAGATGCTTGCCTGTTGAAAATGAAAACCATATATATGTAAAATTTAATTTTACGTAAACTTCACAATTACTAATAGTATAACACAAACTGACGCAAATATGACATTTTCCATAAAGCGATTAGTGAATTTATTGATAATTAACTACAAGTTGTTATCTTTTTATTATCGTTGCCCATCATATATATGATACGTGCTGACGCAAGTATCATTAGCAGATCTATAAATAGTTGCAAAATTACTAGGCATTTTGAATTATGAAAGCTTGAAGCATTCTAATGAGCGAATATGAAAAAGTGACATGTTTCACTGGTTCATTTTAATTGTTATGTTGATTTTGTTGAATTTTTTCTTTGCCGTTTGTTTCATGAATTTTATGTCATTAATATTTATTTTTTGCTTTTTTAAAAATTTCCTCTGAAATAAATAAACAAACCTATGCGTTGTTGCTTCAATGAAGTTCCTTTAAAAATTGTAATTGAAAAGCATAAAATTGTACTTAATTTTCACTATTACAAAAGCAAAACTGCCGAATGTCATTTTAAAACAGTAAAATTTCGTTGAATTGTGTTTTGCCAAATTTTTTTCACATTATTATCAAAGTAATGGTTTGATATATAACTATTTTCATAAATAAACTGCATAAACTAACAACGCCTGAAGAACTACTACACGTACAGTTCTTCTTACAGTACAGTCACATTAATGCAAATTTTGTTTTAATTAATTTATACAAATATAAATAACGTGAACGAATTTATCCCATAATAACAACAACGCCACATTTCCGAGTTTTCTTTATTTTCATTAATTAATATATTTACTGATACGCTTACACACAGAAAGGCATATAAGCGTGTGTACGAAAAAAGTAATGGAGCAAACGAAAACAGCGAATCTGCACTAGACTGCAGTGAAAGAAAAAGAAGGATGTTGCAGACAAGAAAAAATATCAGTCGTAGGAAACAGTCTGACTAAATGAAGTGAGAAGCGCACTATCCACAGGCTCTAAACATGATGGACAAATGAATGATCTCATGAGCCAGTCGTCTATACAATGCTTGTGGTAGGCGTGCAAACAAGGCAGGAACCGGATTTTGTCACCTTCGCAAAACTCCACCATGCAGATGATGCATCTTAAAATAAATAAATTGAATAGCGAACGTCAAAAATCATTTATTGTATAAATTTTAATGAAAAATATACTCCGTTTCGCAACCCATTTCTTTGACATAATTTTCCACAGGTAAATGCTGCAGAATGCCAACACACTTGGCATGCTTGATTTCGTCGTCTTTAGAAGGCTTGGAAGTGCTCTGACTTGGTATAGCTTCAATGTATGGGCAGTGGGTGACAAAGGAATTTCGATTTTCCCGTCTTTCCTGAAACTAAAATTTATTACTCAACATGCACTTCCTGAAAAAAATACATTAAGATGAAATAGTGCACTTTCATCGAATAATACAATTATATAATGCAAATCTCCCTAAAGCGTAATCAGAATTTTCTAGCTACGATCAGATCATTCTTAATTATAAACTTATGGCCACTGATTAAAAGAAAAATCTTTACCAATTGCGACGAAACTAATCATGCAACATGTGATAAGAAAGAGCATTGCTTTATACAACTCAGAACATTAATTTAGAAAAACAAATCAAACACAACTACTTTAATACTGTAATATTTTATTCACATATTCAAAAACACTTACTATTGGCTGTAAAATTTAAAAAATTATTCGTAAAACAAGTTATATCAGCTAAATACTTAAATTGTAAAAACAAGTATTCACCATAAACAATACCTCAGACATATAATTTTCAAAATCGTAGAATAAGTAGTAACATGAAGCGATAAAGGTAAAAATTATAAAATGCAAAAAGTAGGAACAAAATGACCCGCACTGTCTGCTATGTATTTTCCGGCGTACAATTTCCTCGCTTGAATAAAGCAACAATAAAAATGTTATAACAGTGCTATATGTAAAGAAATATCAGAAAATCTAATTTATAATACAATTGAACAAGAGAAAACATTTACTTGAGTATGCTTAGGTAATGTTCCAAACAAATAAAGTTACATGTTAGCATTTCGAAGAGAAATTTTTTCACTAATTCCAAAACCAAAAACAAGATGTAACAATAAGATATTAATTAAATTACACGAATCTAAACAGAACATACAAATCTATTAGATATCACGCAAAGCGAGTTAATGAAAAACATAAAAATTCTTAAATTTCAAAAGTTTGAAAAGTGCATATTGCATATAATATATCTGTGAGAAATATAAAAAAATATTTCTATACGAAAACAAATTTTTTCATACAGATGACGCGGCACAATAAAACGACCTCAATTACTTTCAAATAACTAATTTTCGATTTTCAAAAAAACAATCACGTATGCGCTCAACCTCTTCTAACAATAGGTGTAAAAAAATAGAACAAAAATAATAGGCAAACTACAATCTTTCTGTAAAGTTAGTCATAACCAATTCACAAATTTCAAATTTCTGCACAATGACTACATGTTAAATAAAGACCAGTAATTAAATAGTTCAGCTTTTAAGCTAAATAAATATTAGACACGCAAGCAGAGTTCGTATGGAAATTAATAACTTTACCAAGCAGCAAAGTGGCATCATATTTATCAATTCATTTATAAAAATACGTTCGCATCAATTTCTCGGAAACTATAAATTTAATAAATTTGAAAACTTATAAACATTCACTGACAAAACGCTGGCTACCCTTAAATATGCATCCAAAATATAATAGCCAAAAATTTTGAATTAATTTTTAAACAACCGAAAAAAGAATTGCTTCTTTAACTTGTTCAGTTCAGTGAAAACTTTACATAATAAAAATAGCTTTAAAAAATATTGCATAAAACAAAAAATAAATTTCAATAATGTATTGCATTAATACAACAACGTGCTAACACACCCAACTACAGACAATGTTGAAGTGTTTTTGCCATAAAAAGCAAAAAAGAATAAAAATACCTCAAACGCAATGTCGCTGGTAGTGCTGAAACGTCGGTCGGAATCATTAAAAGAAGCATCATCGTGAATCAAATTTGACTCATCGTTTTCAAAAGATTGCAGACAATTTCCCATGTTATAAAAATTTCTTATCCGTAATAAAGATACAACTTATAAGAAAAAAAGAAACACCGCACACAAGAGCACGCGACGAACCAGCCGCCAGTGCTAAGCAGATACCTATAAAAATTAATTCTAAATGTAAGCAAAAGATGCAAAAGACAAACCAACAAAAGTATAACATGTTTTATTTTTCGAGTCAATCACAAATTTACACAATATGACTACAGTAGTCCATGTGAAAAATAGGATTTTGTAAAAGTGTTTGACAATAGCTGCAAATCTCCATCAATAGTAGCATAAATAAAGTTATATAAAAGTAAATTTACTTGGTATAACATTTAATAAATTAATGTACATAAAAATCTAAATTATATTTCAAGCTTTTTGTTTATGATGCATACTTTAACTAAAGTTATGCAAATAAAAATATTATTTTAGCATTAAAAATAATTAAAAAAATATTAGATTTTAATGTTAATACTAATATTTTAAAATATTTGAAAAATTTTCTTATATTAACTTTTATCAAATTCTCTCAAAATATTTTTTGTATTAACATCATTTTATTTTATCAAAACATCGTCAATATTTTATTATTAAATTAATGTGTAAAAAAATTGAATTTTTTAGTCGACTATAAAAATGCCATTTAAATGTTGAAGTTATGTTTTTGCTTTCATTTGTACATGAATACATTTTCTTACTGTAATTCTTGTTTATTGTCTTTATTAAACGTGTTGGAATCGATTTTTTTTCTTGCACGTTTCAGCACTCTTCAAGTTTTGTTAGATATTATATATTAACTTAATTGACATTTTCCATTATCGTTAATTAACATTGTTTATTTACGGTTTGAATATAATTTTAATTGTTCTTATAAAATTGGTTTTATTTTGCTAATGCTTAGTATTAAGTATACATTATTTTCTGTGTATCAGATTTTAAATGAAATTTATTTTAGTGAAGTATTTTATAGATGGCTTCTTTGCCAAACTCAACAGTTCAGCAATTTACGCAGTCTAGGCAAGAACGATTTCAGACTTCACAAACTGCTTATGTGGGTGGTACCACAGTTTATCCCAGGATATCAGCACAAGAGTTGAACCCGTCGACTCAAAGACAATTTGCTGCTGTACGTAAAGCGATTATTCCGGGTATTCAACCTAGAGACGGTGGAACTGCGCAATACTTGCCACGTCTGGCTCCCAAACCAAGCGTGGCCGCATATTCTTATTCACCGACTTCAGTTATGGTTAGCACTTCAAATCAGCATTCAATGCAACCTCAGTTTACGATTCATCCGACTCAGCATGCATATCCGAGTTATTTTCAACAACGTCCCCGTGGATGTGTAGTTTATGAATCAGCTGCAGCTTTTCGCCCGCCCCAAGTACAGCAGCACCAGTCTTCACAACAGCAAAAGTCACTTGCAAATGATCAACAGACGGCTAGTGGGACGAGCAATTCGGAAACAAGCAAGCAAACACATAACCAAAGCTTAATTAGTCAAGAGCGCCTTGACGCTTTGCTTCATGAGGTTGATCCAAACGCAACGCTTGATGACGAGGCCAGACGCGCTCTCATGAGATATGCTGATGATTACATTAACGATGTACTTGAACGCTCGTTACGACTTGCTGTGCATCGCGATTCCAATGTTTTGGAAGTCAAAGATGTGGCATGCTCTTTGAAAACTCGGTATTCGTTGGTTGTTCCAGGATTCTGCGATGACACTGGCAAATCAACGAAAAAAGCGTTGCTGGACGAGGCACATGAGCAGCGTATTGCTTCGGCAAAGAAAGCAGTGAAACGATGGTAAATATGGAAATATAGGCATTATTTATGCTTATCATTACAGGAATGTGTTTCATGAATTTATTTAGAGTAAAATTTTGTTTTTAAGGCAACAGATATGCGATTGATTTATCATGTGTTTAACTGCTGTCTTATTCATAAATAAATATTTGAAAAAATGATGGAAATTGTTTAATATTTACATTTCTTCAAATGGAATGGATCATCAATTTTGACGTTTACTTTCATATAAATACATATTTATTTTAATACATTTACTTGCGAAACTGCGCCATAACATGCTGGCTTTACGTGCCATAAAAACTTCTTGTTATTTCAACACAGAAATTTTTCGATACGCTTTTATGTTTTAAAATAATTATTAAAAAAAGAATGTTCCATTTTAAGATGTTTATTTTATAAAGTCATCAGATAAACTATCATTAATATAATCAGCTATTTGTTGACGGTGGTAACCAACTTTAGTTATGTGCATACTGCTTAAATTTTTAAATATTATACGATTATACATAAAGTATTTAATGCTTTGCTTCTTTTTCTAAAAACCTGTAGTTCAAAATAAAAATATCGCAATAAGCATTCAAAATAAAAAGTGTTACTTAAAAAATATACAACTATTATGATCTGTTTTGTAATACACCGGTCTCAGTTATAAAGTGTGAAAGATGAGTTAAATTGAAAGAAATAATTGTTTAGTCTGTATTTTAAAAAACAAAATAGTCCAAGCATTATTTTAATTATGCATAATGAGCTTTATTTATTTATTTTAAACTTGCTTAAATGCGACATGCTGTAGTTATACCTGCAAATCTATAAATTCATACAGTATGAATGATGAAGATTGTATGTAAATCTATGTGAATTAATTTTTAAGGCTTGATTATGCAGATTTTGTAATCGTCTGTCTTAAGTGAACGTAATTTTTAATTTTTTTTATTTAAATGCTATTATTTTTTCTGTTGTAAGTTGTGATAAAGTACTGTTTTACTTTTGAACAAAGCTCTGATATTTGGGTTTATTTTCAATCTGTTTCATTATTTAGAATAAATTAAATTTTGAATTTATTTATTTCAGTGATTTTGCATGCCACTTGTTCGAGAATGCCAATTTGCGTTGGCAAAAAAGCAATATCTTGTTAAAGTAAGACGTGATCGTTATATTCGCGACGACATTTGTTGTGGTATTGTTGACTGTAAGCTGTGTTTGGATGTGTGGAATTTAAATTTAATCAAATTGGACAAAGTTCAGCGTTCTCCTTCTAAAGTTGTGGACTCAAAGCATATTCTGTTGCTTGATACTAACATTATTCGACATCAGGTCGATGTGCTGACTGATGAACGCTTTAGCAATATAATAATCTGTAACACTGTTTTGAAAGAATTGAAGCAGTGTTTTGGACAGAGAATATTCAGAACGTTTTTAACTGATGAAAAGAAAGCAGTTTACATTTTTAAAAATGAATTTTTTCGAGGCACGTGCATTGTCCGAAATTCCGAAGAAACTATTGACGAACGAAATGATCGTGCAATTCGACATGCAGCTATGTGGTACCAAATTATATATGGCTTATTGTTTTAAGAATGGTCTAAACAGTGCTTTTTTAGGTATCGGGATCATTTGAAACAGTTGGACAGTGATGTGACAGTTGTACTGCTGTCCGATGACGAGCAGATGGTTCAACGTGCAGTTGATGAAGGCTTGCTCGCATTTACGCTGGAATTCTACGTCTCCGGCTTTGATGATTCAGCCATGTTGTTGGATAAATTTTGGAGAGGTGAAAGCAAGAAAAGGTCCTTTTCAGAAGGCAGTGCTTTGTTTGATCAGCATTTGACTCTTGAAGAAATGAAGCTAGGCTTGGCAAATGGCTTGTACAAGCTTGGCACATTTCAAGTGTCTCGAGAAAATTATCTCGAAGCACACGTGATCCTGGAGGATGAACAAGACAGACCAATATTTATAGAAGGTGAGTGAAAGAAATAAGAAAAATGTTTCTCAAGTTTTGTTTCAGGTTTGTTGAATTTCAATCGTGCGATTCAAAACGATGTTGTGGTGGTGCAGATGCTTCCTGAAGAAGAGTGGAGTTGCCCAGCTTCAGTGTTGAGATTGCAAGAGTTCGAAAGTGAGTTTCTTTTAGAAAAAAGCGAGGCTGAAGATCGAGCTCAGCGCTTGTCGAACGCTAGGGCTAGGGGTGATATTGAGCCCACTGGAAAAGTGGTTGGGATTTGGCATCGGGCATGTCGTACAATATGCGGTGTGCTCGAGCCGGCCAGTAGTACAATTAGCAACCAGCGTTTGTTCACACCGTCGGATCGACGCTTACCTAGGGTGTTGCTCGACCTAAGCGAAGCAGCCCATTTGGTCGACCAGCGGATAGTGGCTACAATTGACTGCTGGCCAATCAGTTCGCGTTATCCAATTGGGCATTTTGTACGTGAATTGGGAAAAATTGGAGACCGTCAGACAGAAAATGAGGCACTGCTTTTGGAACATGACGTGCCTCATCAGTGTTTTTCCAAAAGCGTGCTCGACTGTTTGCCCGAAGTACCTTGGACTATAACAGAGAAAGACTTACAGGTCAGCCGTGATGACTTCATCCTTAAAATTTACTAATGTAATTGATGTTTTTTGTCAACATTTTTAGGAACGCGAAGATTTGCGTCACTTGACCATATGCAGTGTAGATCCACCAGGCTGTACAGATATTGACGATGCATTACATTGCGTGCAGTTGGTGAATGGCAATTTTGAAGTCGGTGTGCACATTGCCGACGTGTCGCACTTTGTCATTCCAAACTCGGCGTTAGACCAAGAAGCAGCTAACCGTGGTACGACTGTTTATTTGGTTGACCAACGAATCGACATGCTTCCGGATTTGCTTTCATCGAAACTCTGTTCCCTGTTAGCCGAAAATGATCGGTTTGCTTTTTCGGTCATTTGGGAATTGGACCGGAATGCAAAGGTCTTAAAGTGCAGATTTTGTAAAAGTATCATCCGTTCGAAAATGGCGCTTACTTATGCAGACGCGCAGTCACGATTGGATGATCCAAACTTGAATGATGCAGTTACTGTAACGTTGAGGTATGGTTTCGAAATGTTTGAATATCGAAAAAAAATAGTTCACATTGTTGCTGTTGTTATTATTGAAGAAATTTGAATAATTTGTCAAAATTGTTGAAGAAGCGACGATTAGAAAGAGGTGCTTTGACATTGGCTTCGACGGAGATTCGTTTCGATATTGATTCAGAAACGATGGATCTGATTGAGGTGCAGGCAAAGCAGATGTTCGAGACGAACTCAATGGTCGAAGAATTTATGCTGTTGGCGAATATTACCGTCGCTGAAAAGATATACACCGAATTTCCTCAGGTGGCATTGTTGCGTCGTCATCCTCCACCGCCAGTGTCCAGTTACGAGCCTGTGGTCAAAGCGGCATCGCGACTGGGATTTGAACTGGTCGTTGACCGAGGCGGCAAAGCGTTAGCGGATTCGTTGAATACGGCCGTTTTGGAGGCGAACCCATATTTCAACACAATGCTACGAATGCTGACCACAAGATGCATGACACAGGCGTTGTACTTTTGCAGCGGTTCGGTGCCGAAGGAATTGTACGTGCATTTCGGTCTGGCCTCGCCCATTTACACGCATTTCACGTCTCCAATACGCCGCTACGCTGATCTTGTGGTACACCGGCTGCTGAGCGCGGCGTTGGATCCAAGTCGCATTGTACCCAGCATGCTGGACCGGCGCCGGTTGGAATTGCTTTGCCAAAATTTGAATTACCGTCATCGTATGGCACAGTACGCCGGTCGGGCTTCGGTGTCGTTGAACACGCATCTATTTTTCAAAAATCGACTGGAACAATTGGAAGCGTACGTTTTATTTGTACGTCGGAACGCTTTGCAGTTGCTCATACCAAAGTACGGCTTGGAATCATTCATCTTTTACGACCAGGCCCCTTGTAATACAATCACATACGATGATGATGAATGTTGTCTGAGAGCTGGTGAAATTACTATTCGAAATTTTGATCCACTGCTTGTTCAGGTTGATAGTAAATTTGTTCATTTTGTTCCTGTAGTAAGCTTATTTAATTTGAAACTAAAAGTAAACACACAAGCAGCAACTACTACTGCTGCTATTAATAATAATAATAATAATAATAATAATAATAATAATATTGTTGTTGTTGTTATTTTTACTGGTACAAGAAAACAAAAGCTGTATGTTAATAATTGATCTAAATTTAGGTATGCGTAGATGAAAGTGTACCCCACCGACCAAAATTACAAGTGAAATTAGTTAAACCATTTATATCTGGTTTCAGTGTGGATCCTCTGCCAGTGCAACAGATTTCTAAGACAGGTAAAAGCAGCAGCGTAAATTGTTCTTATTCATTTTACAGTAATAGTGTAGAATTGTATAGAAAGAGAAATGTTGGTGTAAAGAATAAAATAAAAATAGTTGTATTTTTAGTTGAAAATAATCTTGAAAAATCAAACGACCAACCACAAAGAACAGGCAAAAGGGTTCTGAATCACGTAGGTGATGAAGAAGATGGAAAGAAACGACGCGAGGATTTTTCACACGCTTTAGCCACAGACTGACCGATTTGCATTCCAACTTGATCACTGCCATGAAAATAGTATTATTGAAATATATAAGCCTCCAGTAATTAATGCTCAGGTGAAAAATCACGAAATGGAAAACACTTCTAAATATTATTTATTGTTAATTTATTTGTTTTGGTGTCAAGCGTAGTGAACATTTTGGATTGTTAATTTTGTTCATGAAATTCAATTTTGATTAAAGCAAGAAAAATATTGTAAAAGTGTTGAATGAAAACAGATAAAAAATAAAACAATTGACAGTATAGTTTTGAATAATGGCATTAAAATTTGTTGGAAATTTCAAGCATGATTGATCGACTTTTAAGCGAAGAAAGATTAATCAGGCATGCAGGCGTAGGAGAAAAAGTGGGAAAATTGATGAGGTCGATTTGATGGCATTGGTGAATACGATTTGGATAATTTTGTTGGCGCGCAATTTGCAGATGCCGCTTTTTGAGAAAGTGAAAAAGCCAAATCCCTGATGGACAGAAAAGCTGTCGCGAACCGACGCATCCTGCCGAAGCTTGAAAAACAGCCAACATACATACATGCACACATAAAAATGCATACATACATACATACATACATGCATACATTATTTGCACTTTGATCGAGCGTCGGTGCAAGCAGTGGCATGTTTTCCATTTGTCGAAAATTATTTCTGATGAACTTGAAATCGATCGAATGGGATTTCAATCGATTTTATTTTTTATTCTTTTTATTTATTTATTGCAATTTTTTGTTTTGCTGCTGATGCGAACTTGAAACCGTTGGTAGGAGGATTGTTGGAGATGATTTTCAAACGATTATTGCTTCACCGATCCCGGTGGACTTTGCTCTTCAGCTTTGATGGAAAAGACAAATTGCTTTTATAAAGAAATAATGATCCAATCTCGGCTTGCAATTATGATATTAAAAGTCAACCGTTTGATGGAAACTTTGTAACATAACCTATATGAAAAGTTAACATGCTCTTGGGAAAATTTGTTTACTGAACAAATCTGTCGGGAACCAAGCAGATTATATGTACCGTAGTTATTATTGTGATTGTTTTACCCTTTTTCAATTTCATTAATACGGAAATATTGTAAAAATATAATAAACCAACTGGAAAAAATCATTAACTAATAATATATATAACTCTGAAATATCAAGTTTATTTAACTAAATTTTACACCTTACGTCAATGGCATTATTTGAAATAATGAAGAAAAATTGTTTAACTTTTTGTAATCTTTTAAAGGATAATTAACAATTTTTGTATTTTAAAGTTCATTTAATCTTTGTTCATGTGTTGCAACTAAAAAAGTTAAAGTTATCTACCTTGGACTGCATATATTTCATACAAACCGTATATTTATTTATTTTTACACTACATTATTAAAGTTTTATACGTGCATCCAAGAAAAGATATTTGTATTAAAAGAAAGAAAAAACAGTAAAAATTCATGCCTTGCATGTCTGGAATTTGCTAATATACTATCAAAAGTGTAGAATAAAAAAATTATATAAATCAACGTCTACACAAACAAAAAAATGCATCATCAACATTGCACAAGTGCAAAGTAAGGCATAAAAAGAGAAAATCTTTTAACACATGTATAAACTAAATTTCATTAATGCAAAATTTATGTGCATTGAATTTTCTCATCAAACAGCATTTGTAAAATGCTTGCTGAGCCTTAGCTTTATTTTTGATATCAGTTCTGTGAAAAACTTTGAAGATAAAATCGTGTTTCAAATTGGTAAATGCTTTTCTCTTTAATAATACAATATTACAAATAAGTGGAAGTTTAATATCAATTTCGTACAGCAAAGTTGACCATATAAATAACTGAACAATAATTTATTATGTGAAATAGACTGTTTGTCATTCACTTTTATAATAACAGGAATTGTTGAGTGAAAATTCAAAAACGCAATTTGTAAATAACACTAACAACAGCTAATAATGTTATAAAAATTTTTTTGTAACATAAGTTATTTATTTTATGAAATAAATTCCGCTCCTGCTTATGCTTGAATGAGCAATGTGATGCAATGCTAAATAAACAATTGACAACATCTGCATCTGGTTGTGTTGCAAAATAATTTAAATAAATTATAAATTGCTCGTTGCTTTTTCGAATTCAGTCTACTTTTATTTGATAGCGAATGCAAAGAGAAATAAAGTTTACAGTTATTCTACATATGCTGATCAATGTTGTTGAGTGAAATTTTCTATAAAAGTGCAAACAACCGTAAAAAGAAAATTGGTGTAAGTTGTGTAAATTTTACAAACAGCATCACTTTTAATTATATTTACCTAATAACTGATTACAAAAATTATCAAAATCTGCTATAAAATTTTCAAAATGCAATATTTGGAAATTGCATTAGGTGGCGTTGATGTCGACGACGCCAATGAGCGTCAAGAAAGTCATCAATTAGAAATAAGGGCCGCTCAGATTGAGGCGATTCAACTCATAAAGAAAAGTTCATGTCCAGAAGTCGTTATTACAATCTGTAATCGACTATTAATTTTATTCCAACACTCGATTCAAAACCCCTCCACCACCCGAGACAAATGCGCAACATTATCATTTGATAGCTCCAATCTGTAACTGATAAGGATGTGTGCGTTTTAAATTGTTGATGCTTTTGTGAAGCTTCTCGGTCAAAACAGAATGCACAGTGTAGCTTCTGCATCTGCATACTGGAATTTGATGTGCTCTGCAGCCTGGGGTATCAACAGGGCAGGATTGTTGCCTCCGGTTTTCAACACAGATCGGTCAGTAGTGACCGGAACAGATTCAAGATTGGTCGAATCAAAGCTTCTGGAAATGGGCCCCAGCAGATCCGACACTTGTATGGTGCTGCCAATTTCTGGGCAGAGCAACTCGAACGACATGTACACCTCTTACGGTCAGCTAATTGCTTGCAAGAACTATCGAGGCAATAGAGAAAATAAATTCAACGAAATATTTCTTCATTCAAGCGAAGGTAATTTAAAAAGAATAAAAAAGCTTCAAAAACGTGCTTTAAGTAATGCATGCAGTTTTTAAACTGCTCATAATAATTAAAATTAAATACAAACGCAAAAATTTTAAGTCATATTTTTAGTTTTTTAAAAACGTGCAAATTTTCTACTTCAGATTTTTGTTTTTTTTTCTCGTTTGCGTTTTGAAATAACTGAAATCAAGTGCTATCACAAAAAGAATCATTTTTCAAACACTCATTTTTACAACATCAAACTCACGCGTGTATGGGCATTACTGATGGCAGAGTGAATTCAATGTAGTGAAATTTTATGACAATGTCAAATTTGCTAAAGGTGTCAAATTTAATGTTGTCTCAAATGCTAATGAAATGAAATGCTATCGTTGAAGGCTTAAAATACTATTTAAGCAGCTCTTTCACGTGGAATTAAAATACAGAACATAGCAAGTGATTTATATTTTCAAACTCTTTGTGCTTATTGAATTGATGATGATCATAATTGAATAAAAATTTAATCATAAAGCACAATTACCTTAGGTAACTCTTTTTATAGGTGAAAACGCAGAAATGAATAAGTCGACAAATATATCAAATGCTAAACGTCGACGAACCAGAACCAACTTTACCAGCTGGCAACTGGAGCAGCTGGAAAGTGCATTCGAAACCAGTCACTATCCAGATGTGTTCATGAGAGAAGCGCTTGCTTTACGTCTGGATTTAGTTGAAAGCCGAGTTCAGGTTTTTCTTATATCTTATTTTTCTATTTCTTCCTATCCTTTAGCACATATGAAACTTCTTTCTAACACACTTTATTATAATATATATATATATATATATATATTCTTTTTTATTATTTAAAATAAGCAAATAAGAAGCAGCCATTTATTAATTTATTTCCAAATGAATTGGGGCAAATTTAAACTTAGTATCTTAGAAGAATTTTTCACAATTAAACCAACCGCATCTTACTAATGGCAAAATGCTAAACATTAGGTATTATTCTAAAAGTGTGCAATTAATCATCTCTTATTTTAAAGTTTCACCCGATGGTGATAATTTTTATTATTCGAATTTGTTATCTATTACTGCGGCATTATTAAGAAATTGGATTAAGCAACTTTCGTTGCCCAATTGAAGCATTTTAATATGAATTTTGTAAAGTTCACATTTTGCCCCAAAGAAAATAAAACAAAACACTGTTTTAAGTTTCATTCAATAAAGAAAATATTGTAAATATAAAGAAGTGGACATGCATTAAATACATGCAAACGTAGAGAACATTCTTTTCATTAATAAGGAAAAATTACAGTAAAATAAAAAACAAATACGTACACTGTTTCTGAAGCTTATAGTGTTATTTTGTTTTTTACAGTTTAAAATATTTAAATTGATCTAATTAAAGAGCAAATATAAGCATTGGACTATTCTAAGGTTATAATTTAATAAAGGTACGAATGTTTACGATTGATTAATTTCAAATTAAATGATCTTATTTAATTCAACAGCTGTGTTTGATCAGCGCAAGTTTGTTCATCAGATAAATTTTTTTAACGAAAAAACTTTTAAATTATATAAAAATCTATAAAATTAACCGAGCAGAAATCAGATTGAATATACATTAGTGGCTTTTTGTTTTTTGCTATTTTGTAATATTCAATCCTTCTCAACAGTAAACTAGCATTAATTATAAATATTAACGCTGAGTACATCAATAAGTTGCTAAATTGCTTCAAATATTTCGTTTTCAAATAAGGCAACAACCGAAATTATGATCATTTTAAAGTGTGCCAAGCAGATTCCAATTTTTTTTCTTCATAAATGAAAAGTTCATTACTACGATCAAATAAAAGTTTTCTGTCACACACAGATTAATTTGATTTAAAAATCTGTCTTGAAAAAATATTTATAAAGCTCTTTTCCAAAATGATGATTTTTTTGACAACAGAATTTACTTTTCGATCAAAACTTTTTTCCCACAAAGCTATATTTATATGTGTGTGTTCATACGTAATTCATAGCCGTTTAAAGGAATAGGTCCTTATATATAAATTTTTTTTCTTAATTACAAGGGGTTTATATATGTATATATTATTGAAATTAAAATCGCATAAAATTGACAAACTGAAATATCAAATGATGCTTGGCAGATAATTCATGAACGTAAAATGTCCAATTTAAAGGGCCGTTTCATCCGTATCAATTTCTGGATTATTTCTTAATGCAATATGCTAAGAGAGGGTTATTGAAAAATCGATTGTTTTCCTCTCGCTTGGATGAGATAATCGAATCGGTGATCAAATTGTGATTAGACAACGCGCTTCTATTTACGTTTCACTGACAGATATGCTGACATTGCTCGAAAGTATTTTGTCATTCTTCAAAAACAAATCAATGCTGTTAAACAAAACCATAAACCATTAAATTAATCATTATCATTAGAAATTTACAATTGCATCATCTCCTTTTAGAAACATTCAATGTTTATTTAATAGAAAATCTCAACTAATTTCTTTATCAGTTGTTTGCAAAAGAAATTAGCATCTTGAAATATTTAGAAAGATTCCCTTATTGAAGCTAACATTCAAGTGAAAATTAACCATTTATTCTCATCTGTTTTACAATTTAAGTTCAGAATTGTTCTTTGCCATATTTGCCATCGTGAATCATTCTATTTCAATTAGCCAAAGATAAAAATATTAGCTAAACTACATAATTGGAATTGAAGAAATTAATTAATTTTCAGGTATGGTTCCAAAACCGACGAGCAAAGTGGAGAAAGAAGGAGATGAAAAAATCTATTGGCCGTCATTCCAACAGTTCTGTTTCAAATCAAGCAGAAGGAAACGACGTTGAAAGCTCTGATTTATTGGACAAAGCAGCCACTAGCAGAAACAATAAAGACACCAGTGAACAAAAGTGTGCTTCAGCTGACGATGCAGGAAACGAAAGGTCCAGAGAAGGAAAAAGCAATCGTTCACTACTTTTCAATATTGATAACATTTTGGCAGCACCCAAAGTACCGAGGGGTAGGAGACCAAATGCAAAATATCCAAGAGTACAAGCTTGCAAAAGCATGAGCGCTTATGGTTTGGGCATGTTCCCGTTGTTTCCTATAACACAGCCTGTTGGATTTGTTATCAAGCCAAGCAATGACGTTACTGAAGAAATGAACCCCGTTGAAAATGATCAAGTGGAACCATCCGATGATAGTGTTCAGTAATGTTGCAAGTCAAACGTTCAATGCTTTACAAAGTTATGCATTTACACTATGCAAAAGCTTTGGTGAATTACTTTCGTTTCATTTTTATTTAAACATTTCATGTTGTTTGCATAGAAAATGAAATATGATAAGACATTTCTATATGCACTTCTTAAATGTCTTCTTTAAAATCTTCAATTACCCCCTCATGCAAATTTTTCATTCCTTAGTTTTCATCTAGAAGCTATGTTTTGTTTTGCAAAAATAAAATATATTTTCTAAGAAGAATTCTGACAAAAAACTGAAACTCCATAAATATTAAAATAAAATATTAATTTAGTTCACTTATTACCCTAGCATTTTTTACTGAATGAAATATTATTTAGTACTCACTTTAATTAAAAAATTATTCTGCTCCGTAAATAACTGCGCATCATAAATAATCAGCCGCATTTATAAACATATAAATTTTGCTTTTAAATATCTAATAAATTTATTATTCTGATAAGTAAAGCATGATATGTTTGCAATTAAAAACGAAATATATATATATATGTATATTATATATATTCATATATTTATATATCACATCGCAGATTGATATTGATAAAGCAAATAGATACTTGCATCATAGATAATAATGTGTCTTCATGCTTGAAAGTTTAAGTTATTTAAATTTTTAATGCTTGCTAAACAGTAAAATAGATAAATTTATAAATCGCGTTTTATTATAAAATATCCGTTGGCAATTTAAATGTGAGACAACTTATCGAGTTCGTCGATTATCATTTGTTTTTTTTTAACAACGATCATAATCGCATTTAATGCTTTGATATTTTGATTTGAAAATGAAAATTGTACATCAGAAAGAAGGAAATTATAAAAGCACTTCAACGATAAAGCGATTAAATCATTGATCAAAACGTCACAACTTACCAGAGATGACGATTAGTCACAACACAAGGGCAACAATCTAATTACATGTCAAAGACGTTTTCACGCATTGATTTTAGGTGTGATCCTCTTGAGATAACTTCTTCAATTAAGTAATATTATTATAATAGGAAGTTTGAGAATGATTAACTTGATTTATGATAAACGTTAACGATGCTCAACTTTATTCTTCAGTACATTTCAAGTCAGTTGAGACGTCGTTTCTGTTCAAATAAGACAACGAGTTGATGCGCAAATGGAAATCGTTTACCAAATGATACTTATCCAAATAAATGCTTTAAATAGCTTCCCTTAGCCGTGATAAATTATCAACAATAAACATAACACGTCAGCTTTCAATCTATCAAACATTTATTAACATATTTAAATTTTCACCGTATTATATTTGCTTTTCAATCAGCCATTTCTTCACTTTAAAAGAATTGCACAATCATGGCAATTCAATATAATGTGTGCCATACGTTTCCCATTTTTAATTATTATTAAATTATTATTTAAAATGTTTGAAAAATTTTTTAACTACTCCATCACAGTTAAGCAAATTAATTTATACAGTTGGCCCTTAACATTCGCGGTATGTGCGTTTCGGCAGAACCGTAAATGTGGAATTTCCGCAAAAACTTGCTACTTCTATTCAAACTTCCCCCCCTCCCCCGCCCAAGACCTTATAATCCTACACAATTGCCTGAAAGTTGCAAGAAATATCACGGACCGTCTACTGATTTGCATGCTAAATATTTATCCCGTATTTATTTTTTTACTCATTTGATTGAGCGTATGTATAACAGTCAAAATCATCGGTGAGTTCTTGCATGCAAGCTTGCCAGAAGTGGATGAACTGCCTGGCGCATCTTTTTTTAAAAAACGTTGTGCCTATAGCAGCTTCATGCATTACGTATTTACTCAAATTTTGCGTTATTCTCACGCTGTGTTGGACTGTGCTAGCATAAAAGGGAAGTCTGGACACGCAAGAATTACTGCCTTGTGCAATTTTCTCGTTTTCTTATTGCTTATGAAAACATAAGATAATGTAAAAAATACAAGAAAGATTAATCATGAACCACTAACAAACAAAAATCTTACCTCAAACAATGACACCATCAATAGAAATTAATTACGTTTCGATGCTTCATAATAATTTGCTTAGATGCTTTGATAATTTAACATAAGATCAGAATGCAATATAATGATTTACTATTCGTAATTTATAATCGAATATCACCCCAAAGTTTTAATAATTTTGACAAAAGCAAGCTCTGTAATGCTGCAAAGGTAATCATTGATTACTTTTATTCTGACAATACGTAGACAATCGCTATTCAATTATTTGAAAACGATTAGTAATCTAAGTTCACTCACGCTTCAATTTCGCAAGACTCCACTAGAGGACACATCACAAAACATTAATAAACAGACAGACAGGGCGTAAATTAATCTACCTAATCAGCAATTAACTGTATGCCTTGAATGCATTAATAAACAGATGAACATTCAGAAAAGAAGTACTAAAGCAATGACAAAGAACGACATTTCCCACTATTATAGCCTCTAATTGAACAACATTATCAGGAACTGTAATATTATACTGAGAATTTAGTTAGAACGCGCTTTGATAATTTTCAAAAATTCTGGCTTCAACGATGCACCACCAACCAAAAAGCCGTCAATGTCCGGTTGTTTTCCCAATGCACGACAGTTATCGCCAGTGACAGAACCTAAACATATACGCCACGTACACATATAAAACAAAGAAATAACAACCCAAATTCATTATATTACTACTGTTAATTAAGTTATCAATAAAATTTCTTAAAAATTGTTCTTATCAATCAATAAAACTAATACAGTACTCCATATGTTATCAGAAAGCTGAAGTAAAATCGCCTCAGTTGCATTGCAATAGAATTTCAAAGAAAACTTCATATCCACATTTCACATTAACAATATGACAACTTACCTCCGTAAATAATCCGGCATTTAGCAGCTGCGTCGGCGCTGACATTTTGCTTCAACCAGTCGCGAATCCATACGTGCACTTCCTGAGCCTGAAGAAGCAAAAATTTTCAAATAATAAATATTCCAAACAGCACTAAGCATACCTGTTCCGGCGAAGCAGTTTTCCCAGTTCCAATCGCCCAAACTGGTTCATATGCAATGACAACTTTGTTCCAATCTATCTTATACTCTGAAGAGCATGAATATTACAAAAATCAGTAACATAACACAGCAGTTTATTTCCATGTAATGAAACAACGTTATGAAAATATTAAAAACTTTCATACTCAAAAGTGATGCCAACTGACGAAAACAAACGTCCTTTGTTTTTCCTTCTTCGCGTTCATCAAGCTTTTCGCCAACGCAGAAGATCACTCCCAAACCAGAACTTAATGCGACACTAACCTTCTCAGCTACTAACTGAAAAACATCATGAATGTAATAAATGTGCTAAATAAATGCCATATAATGCTAAACCTCATCCGATTCATGAAGTATATGACGACGTTCAGAATGACCAAGAATCACCCAATTGCATCCAATATCTAGCAGCATAGAGACGCTAAAATTGACAATCATAATTTACTTTCCTTGTTTATACATGCTAACATAATTACCTAACTTCGCCTGTAAATGCTCCTTTTTCAACTTTATAACAGTTTTGCGCCGACAAACTAACAGCAGGCTTTAGCTTTTTCCTAATGCTTTCCAAATACACAAATGGCGGAGCGATGACGATTTCTAAATAAAATTAAAATTAAACAGCTGACAGAAATTGATCGCGTATAATCTTTCAAGTAAAAGAATAATTCTCACGTACCTACATTGTCAGGCAATGTGTTGTCGTTTAAAAGTTTTACATACTCTTCAATGCTCTTAGAGTCTCCATTCATTTTCCAGTTTCCTCCGACAAAAAACTTTCTTGAAGACATCGCCTGAAGCTAGTTGACAAGACCAACACAACACCAACACTGACTTTCGTTGCAAAACAATTGTCGTACTGTAATAAATAATAATAAAGTTTTAATACAAATGATTAATCAATAAACGTAATAGCACAATCTAATAATTGGAAATTGTACTTGAATTAAAATAATATATACTAAAAATTTTTAGTTTTTAAAAGTAGGCAACAAAACAATATAAAACTTAATAATGCAAGTGTTAATTGAAGCTTTTGGTGCATGTTGCGTTCTATCATTAAATTTCATCATTATATACACTGAATCAAATTAAAGGTAGTCAAAAACATCAATTTCTAAACATTACAACAAAGGGGGGGGGTAAGATAAAAAAAAAGTTTGCTTTCAATGACTTGCATTTTGGAAAAGAATTCAGATTGTAGAAAATACACGTGTTTTGCATTGAACTGCTCATATAAGAAATGAAAGTAACTTTTATGCGTAAACATATTTCAACCAGTCAATTTTGATATTCAAAAGTGAAAGCTAATGTTGAAATTTCATTCAGTTTGAAAGGTGATCTATTTCACACACTAGATTCACTAGAAATATGCTTCATTGTGAAAAATTATTTGTCAAATATCTGCATGGCAAAACAATGAGCTCTGATACCAAGCAGTCATGTCAACTTCTGCTGACATTATAGTTGTAGTCCATCATGGCTGTTAATAAATAATTTCAGGATATAAAAATCCAGCCTTGGTTCTCCTCCTTATACAGAGGAGGATTGTACAATCGTAGCATTTGGCTGAATGTAAGCATGTTTTTCTCAGATGACAAACTGAGGAGCATTTGCCCTGTTTTGACATTAAGGCAAACGTTTTTCAGAGATTGTTTCTGTGCTTTCTAGCATGCTTGCTGCGCATGTGCTCGATATACATCAACCAGCTAGTTAATAAATCAGCAGTCACCTGATGAGGTTAAACAGTCAATCATTTACTCCCTCCCAGTTTATAATAATCCAAACATACGCTTCTTTTGTCTGCAAATCCAAAATTGCTAGACGACAGCTGTTAAATTCATAATTATATTCATATTTTCATATCAAACATTTTTGTAAAATATAATGTGCAATTTCAACTGTATTGCAAAAACACAAGTACAGATAGTAGCTCAATTTCAAAATGATATTTAATTAGGTAATTGCTACGGTTTTCATAGGTTAAAATTGCAACTAAAATGGTCTTTCATTGTCACATTGCGCGCACATAATTGGGTAACATTGTGGCGAATTCACAACAACACTTCTTCATATATCCACAACTGAAAAGCAAGTGAGCAAAATTGTTCACAAAAATTGCACTAGCATCAAAGACAAGCACATTGGTCGTGCACTGCAAGTTTATCGTTTCGATTAGCTGCATATGTATGCAAGTGTGCATAAAATACATTTAGATATTTTTACGAGTAGCGCAGCGCACCTGTCAAACTAAAAGCTAATACGAATTTTGTGAAATTAAAGCATGTTTTGATTCCGCTATGAACGGCTTAAGTGAATACTGGGAACATTGGTAACAGAAGACATAAATGCGCAAGATTAATGTAGTCATGATTGGGTTGACTTCTAGATTTATTTCCATTTGATACCAGAAAACTTTATTTGTATGACAAACAACATCTCTGTATGCATTTTCTCATAAGTTTGTGAAAATTCTAATTTGAAATAATGATGCATATTGCATAGAGAGGACATCATATATAAGTGTATATAATATATAATATTATGTATAATAAGATATATATATATATGTGTGTGTGTGTATACGAGATATAAGAATATATGTATATATATATATATATATATATATATATGTATGTATATAAGAAAGATATTAATGCATGAAAAATTATAAATGATAAATTGTATTGCAATAAAAATTGCCATGCATACTGAGACATGCCATAGTTTATAGTTACATAACAGAAATACGTTTTTCTAACAAATTTTCAATAACAGTCACACCGGTAGTACTGTTTCTCAGGTCAACACAAAGAAGCTGCACATCCATACCCAATTTGTTTTTAAATGTTGTCTTTTTCTTCACAATTATTGTAAAGTAGTTGTTCAACAAAACAGACTTAAAATATTGCATCGCGGGCTCTGAGTATTCAGCATTATCATTTGGATTGTCATTTTTCATTCCATAAAGAGTACACGCCATTACCATTGGAGATATGTTGATGTAAGAATAATTCAACATTCGAACCAATTTCAACTTAGCCGAAACAATGCTTCCAAAGTCTATTAGTTGAAAAGTAATAAAACCATCCTTCGGTTTTTCCAGACATAATCCTCGATGAATATAATGCGAATATCCCATAGCAGAAACATCATTTAATACCATATACATGCGGCCTGGAATAATGTCATTCTAAAAATACAAGCAAACAAATAAATGTCTGAATAATAATTCCATTTTAAAGATATACTTCTGAAAGAGTCGGAGAGATTTTAAAATCGTCAGCCATTTTGCACGCTAAATCATCGTAAAATAAATTTTTAATGCCAACACTGCATACATAAAACAGGTACGGACTCTCCACATAACACACAATGCTTTGAAACTGATAAGGCAACTTCACCGATCCATACAGTTGAATAACGTAAGGTTCAACAGATTTCTGCTGTATTTTTTCTTTTTTTAAAACTTCAACTAAAACAAACATTATAACAAGCAACTGAATAAATGAATAATAAATAAATAAATAAAATATATATTTATATAAGTACTGTCGTTAGAAGATTCCTTTTCAACTGGTGCTGCCTTCGGCTGAACAAAGATCCGAGAATCTTCCTTCTTAACCGGAACTATCGGTTTTGGTAAGACAGCCCTAAGAAAATTAAAAAAAAACAATTTAAATTAAGATTAACAATATCGGCAAATAAAAATAATACTGCGTTCTTGTTGGCTGAGCTAAAATCATTGTCATTTCACCACAATTTGACTTTTGCGTCATTTTTGGAGCTGTCATCTGACTACTAGAAGCATATCAAATGAAAACGAGTATTTTACAATTACTATCTAATAGAACAAATTACTGGACTGGAGAACCTGCCGTCTGTTTCGCGGGATTATTATTCGGAGAAAAATTTTGTTTAAGTCTCCCTTCAACTAATTTAACATTGGTTTGGACACGCGAAGTCATTTTCATCGGTGTATTCTTGACCTCATATCTGAAAAAATACATATTAGCAATTTAATAAAGCAGTGCATTATAATACCTAAATTCATTCAGTTTGTAGTTGTCATTCCCACGCTGCTTTGAAATAAGACTTTTCAAATCTGCTGTCGCAGCAGTAGCCACACCGACATACAATTTTTCACCTCTATTATTGCTAAATATTTACGGGCATAACTAATTCTGCATCATTCAATAAAAGCATTATATACATATATATATATATGTTTATTTATATATTATAAAACTTATTCAGCTTTATTATAAATATGTAATCATATATTTTATAAAACAATATATCACGCTAACATAAGCAAAGGTATAAATGCCAACAGAGAAATTAAAAATTACGCCTTATATTCCACAAAACAACTATCATCTTAATCTAACAAAATAGAAACAGAAAAAATCTAACAAAACGTTAAAACTAACAAGAAGAAAAAAACTGTTTTATTTTTAATGAATTTAATTATAACAATCATTACCACTTAATTTGCACTAGCTCCGGCATTGCACCTAAAAGTTCCTCAACTGTTGTAAAGCCATGCTGTCTTAAAGGAAGTTCAACACCAGTAAGAGCTTTAAATTCATTCTTCAACTCTTTTTCCATAGCTCCATTTTTAAAAGACATCAAGATAGAATGTACTTTCTTCGCAAGTGTCGAAAAATCCATTACTGAAATACGAAGATGCGCTAGGTTATCAATGTCTAAAAGTATAACTGTTACGTTTTGTTGTTGTAAGCACAATTCAAAATTTTTCGCGTTCATCAATTATTGCAGCATATTCGGGTTCAAAAAAACTTCAAACAGATGAATGTCAAACTTGAAAGGATGTGATTTCAAGTTGAAAACACGCTTGACCAATATCTCATAAAAGTACATTTTTCGTTCAGATAATTTGCTTTCAACTGCCTTTAAATTTATAAATTATAACCATTGTAGAATAAAAATAGTTTTAAGCAGAAGTAAAATACAGTACTACACAACAAGTGAAAGTCTGGATGTGTAAAAATGATCATTTAAGATGTTAGTAATGAAGCTACAACACACAATTATCCACAAAATTACAGTCAAATCACAAATTTCAGTAAATAGAGTAGAAAAAAGTCGGGGAATACTAAAAAAGTTATTGAGTTCAAAAAATGCCATTTTCATTATTTCATTTAAATTTCAGTTCAAAGTAACGAATAACAATACTTATTATTCAAGGAAATCAGTTATATTAATTGGCATCAAAAGTCTAGTCGATAAATCTGTAGTAAAATAGTTAAAAAGCACAAATCAACGTGACATTTAAAAAAGTTTATTAACTGAAGTATGTGCTTCTATAATCTGCAAAAAACAAGCAAATGCAATATCAATAAAAGCCACGGGAATGTGTTTTAGTATTCTGAAAAGAACGATTATGGCATTTATTATGATAATCAAGTTATCAAGATACTGTTCCTTATTTTTTTCAAAAATTTGCACGTTATGATTTAGCTGTTAATTACATCAGATATAGTTTTATAAATGGACTGAAATCAATAAAATCTGGACTTCAACAAATCCAATTACACCTTCTGACCAGTGGTGAAGCGCTCTTATTTTTCCTGTTGATCATTGTTTTTTGGGGATATATAATTTTTAATGGAACCGGACAGAAACTATAAAATGATCGATGTTTTGAAACAGTCATATTTATCAAATAAGTCGATGAGATCCAGTCGTTCAGTATCAAATCAATAATAAACCTGTAAACCAAGTTATTGTAAAGCAATTACGGTAATTTGATTATGAAGTTCATTGTTTGGTTGGGTTGCAGTCTTTAAAAGTTTTAATAAATTTTCTTAACGTAAATCACAATATTCTTTAATGGGCTAGTTAATAATTTAAAAAGAATAGTAATAAGTTAACTGCTCCACATTAGTAGCGTACTGTAATTTGTGCTTTATTATTATTATTGTATTTAGATTAGGATTTTGGTGTTTTTAGTGTAGCTAGCTTACTTATCGCAGAATGGGTGTTCTGCTTTCACGTGCGGGATATCGAAATTACAATGCTGAGCTGGAAGTTCTTTCTGAAGAAATTAAAATTTTAGAAAGTGAATGCCGCCGTATTAGTTTTAGGCGTTCCCGTGCGGATTTGGTATTTTTTACTGTGATTTTTATTAACGTGATGTTTGTTTTGATTTTGTGCTACTTCGTGAAAATTGACCGTTTACTGGATGAATATAGTACATTGTTTTACATCACGGTGTTTCTTCCTTGTTTGGTGCTGTTCATTCGGTTTGGTTATGCTTGTTATTATGGGCGAAAGTTATGTTATCGAAAGAAGCGTTTGGAAAATCTGATGCATCAGCGGCAGGAAATGTTACGTGAAGTCAAGGAAAAAACTGTATACAACGTCGCCAAAGAGCTGTTGGATCGATACGATTCCACGGTATAATGTTGTTATTTGATTTCAGACCGCTGAGAATTTCAGTGTTCAATTCACATTTTTGTAGTTAGTTGACACCAAAAATGTTCTGTAGTGCTATAACAATAATGTTCGGAAATTTTTAATAAATTATTTTTTTAGGCGGAATATATGGATGGCATGGCAGTGAAAGAATCACCCACAAACATTCGAAGACGTCAACTGGGCAATTCTTCTTTATGCAAATCTCCGTCGACGAGCATTACTCGCCCAAATGCTGTTGATACTACTCCATCAAGTTATCCTAGCCCAAGTAATTCCTTACACTCAGATGTTAAAAATTCCTCTACAGGTGGCAGCTTAGTTTCACTTTCATCTAACGAAGGTATGAATCATACACCAAATACACCCAAAAGCTCTGATGAATCGGTGCAGATATTTCCAAAACTTCGTCATTGGTGGGAACAATTTATGGATTTTATTGTTCGTGACGGGCCAACTGAACGGTTTGTACGCTTATTTTATACACTGTTATTTGATGATCAATGCATCGCTTTTTTAGGTATGCACTTATTTGTATCTACTGTAAAGGACACAACGGTATGGCAATGATGGAAGATTTTGAAGATTTATCTTTCCGGTGTTGTTACTGCAGCATGTTGAATAGATCGCGTGGAGAACTGCGACGTCGAAAAGAAATTAAGTCGTCAACGCCTTCTCCAACTGTACTGAGACGAAATCATAATGCTTTCATTAAGCAAACTACAGAGATCTGATCAATGATAAATAATTTTCGAATAAGTGAGAAAGACATTCTTGTTTTGTTTCGTCAAGTTTGTTCTTTTTATCTAATGTTAAACTTATGAAAGTAAAAAATGGAAATACAAATCGCTTTGTTACTTATTGTATTACGAAATTGTCATTAAAAACGTCAGTGTTTTTTTTCGAACATTATACTGTAACGAAGAGCTGTAAATTGACAATTGTTGAAAGCAGCGTAAAGTTTGAGCAAGTGAAAATGACGTCATTCATTTCGTCAGCGTATTGCTTTGTTTTGCACTTCAGTTGTTTTTGGTGCGCCGCAATGAGATGCAGCGGAAACTTTTCTGCTGTTCAAAAGTAATTTAAAATACAAAAAATCAAATGAATTTCAATATTTTTGTTTTTCAATTGAACATCGTACACGCACAGTAATGTTTTTTTTGTGAACAGAAATTCAAGGTCGATGGCATACTGTAAATATACGTTCTATTTTTATAAGAGATGAGTCATCGGTTTTTCGGTGTTTCGCATATGTAGTTTGGGGCGAGCGAATACGCCGCCGATGAAACATATTTTCTGCTTGCAAAATCGATACCGTGCGGTGATATTTGTTTCAATTCTATTTTTCTCAATCATTGTCGATAATGCTTAACATTTGCAGAGATCAACAGGAACACTAAAAACTGTATGAAACAATGAGCGTTGAAGAGTCATCTGGACGTTATGTCAGTTCGGATCGAGCTGATGGTGATGCGTCGAACTCAGCATCCAAAAGTGGACCCAGTCAGGACAGTCCGAATCGACCACTGCCGTTTCAGAGCCTCAAAGATATACAGGCGAGTTGGTTGTGTGGTCTGCTTGGATCCCGTTGCCGGTGATGTGAAATTTGTTTCAGGAAAGAAAACGGTCCCTGACTCTGGACTTTGGCGATTCGAAGTGTGTTCGTAAAAAATTTGACACGCAGGATGTTCTCCAACTGCTGGGTTTGTCGTCGCCGGATCTTGAACGCTTCTTCACGCAAGGCGTTGCGGTGGTGTCGAACACGCCCACGCCCACGCAGTTTTTTTATCCCAAAAATGTCACCGCTGAACAAGAGCAATATGCTCGAGGCTTCATCGACGCCCTGAATCAGATACACCAGATGCGCGGATTTGTTCCAATGTCGAACATGCTATCGCCGGGCTTTGTATCCAACACCGTCGCCCAAGCGGACATTGAAGAAACCAAACGCAACGAAACTCGTAAGTTTTGAGCATTCAGACTTTACTTTTCCACAAGCATCATCTCAGAATGCGTTGTGTTGTTTTTGATTTTAATTTCCGGGTTGTTGTTGTTGTAATTATTACTTTTTGAATCATTGAACTGAATGAAGCACGGTTAGCCTGGCCTAGCATGATCAGAAGTATAATAAGAAACGAAAAAAACAGATTGGGGGGGGGAGGAGGAACAGGGAGGGAATGTGAAAATGATCTAGCCGTCGTTGAAAGCGCGCCTGTTGTTGTTGTTGTTGTTCAGTTGCGGGTGGAATTTTCATTTTAAAAAATAACTTCCATAATATGTAGAATGAGTTAAGAGAAAACAATATCAGCTGTCGAAGCATGCAAGTGAGGATTTTTCTTCATTTTCATTCCAACTGTTCTATGCTTCAGTTTTTACAATTGACCACATTATCAGTGTTGCACGTCACGCGTTGTCACCGTCACCCAACCCACTTCATGATGACTGTTTTCAACGAGAAGCATTTTTTCACGCTTTGCTGACCGTTGAAACATTTTAAATTATTTAAATTAAAAAAAAATTTTTTTATTTTTTCAAAAACGAGTAAACAATTCGTGCAGAAGCTTGCTTCTTCGTCACGGCAACGACAAACTAGCTCAGCTTGTTTTTGCTTGAAACACATCAACGTACTGCTGTACTGTAGAAGAAATTTCAATCTTGGGCAGTTTTCTATTTTATAAGCAGTTATTTTAAACGTTTGTCAATTTTTATGCTAATTGCATTCCGTTGTGTGAAATGATAATTCGCTTGATTTCAGCGTCAAGCTAGTCAATTATGGCACATACTTGTGCAAATATGTGCACAGACGTTGCATTTGGCGATGTTGAAATTGACAAAAATTTCACGCATTATTCAAACAAGAACAATCATCGATTGTTTACTGTAGGCATGGTTTTCTGTCGATTTGAAACTGCTGCTTTAAATTTTGAACGCAACTGCAATTTAAACACTTTAAACAATTGCAATTTTCCAATCGATAAAATGACACTTTTCACACCTCGATTTGGAGGGATAATTGAAAATTGTTTGCAACACTGTTTTGAATAAATGAAAATGCTGGAAAAATAATTTTTTTTAATCATTTGATTAATTTTTAATTATTTTTGTTTATAATATTTTAACTATTAGGCTGTGTTGTAATATCAAGGCAGCAAAACTGATTTTCCATTTATGAATTGTTTCTTGAACGTGTATTATATTATATTATATTATATTATATTATATGCAGTGTTGAAATATCGTTGTTTTCAACAACAGGATTACTTGATTCTAAAATAGGATTTTAAACACTGCTCTATTTAATGTTAGCTATTTATTGATCGGCAGTAGAGCATAAAAATTGAAAAAATAAATTTCAAATTAAATCTCATTTCGATGACTCATCGTTATTTATTGAAATACCGTCTACTTATTGACACACAAGTTGTTCAGTTTTTGTAATATTGTTTTGTTTCCTTTTATTTGTCAATTTCTACTATGAGTAATAGACATTGCAAAATAGCAGGCATTTTTACTGAACATTTCATATCATCGTTTCATTCAGAATACTGTTTGGTGATTTTTTTTCTCTTCTTCATCTGCTTCTCTGTACTGTAACAAACAAGAATAAACAACGGACAGAGCAGCAGTATTTGAATTTTTCTTTTTTTTCTGAAAAGTGATGAAATAGAAGAATATACGTGTGGCAGAATTGAATACTAAGTTGAATAGATCAGTTTTTGGTGGAAAATATTTGAAAAAATTGCATTTGCATGAAAATTAACAAAAGAAAATGATACTGCAGTTTTCTTTTTTTACTTTGTTTGAAAATGTACGATCTTTTGAAATTGTATTTCCTGTACACGTTGTGTGTGTGTGTGTGTGTGTGTTTGTGTGGGAGGGGAGGGGGAAGTGAAAAAGCAAAGGATGTGTTACACGTTTTGTTAGTTGGTTCAAATTTGAGGAAGTATTATTTGGTGTTGTAGTTTGCATAGTTACGCTGCGCATTTGAAAATTTGAGAAGTTTGTTTAAATTTTGGCTTTATTCTGTTAGCATTTCCAACTCAGCCGAAACAGTGCGTGAAGCGAAGAGACATCCATGCGCATAATGCATGGACAAGTGCAGGTTTTTCGGCATATCTGCAAACAAATTTAACATTAAATTGCAACGCGTGTGTTGTAAAATTTTGATTAGCACAACAACAGGATGGCTAGCCTTAAGAGAATGGGACAGGGAAAATTGTAATTTTGTCATTAGATGAGAAAACGATGTTCACAGATTGTCGACTGCAATGCACAAAAACTGCTGAAATGAAAATGCTGAAACCCTTCATAGTATTTTATCCTGTGCATTTAGTTGACTTCCTTAAATTTTCATTTTCCATACACCAGTTGTTTATTCTTCTTCTACAAAGTCGGTTCTATATTTGGTAACTGTAACGTGGAACGTAGATAGGGATGCTTGCTTGGTTGCTTGCTGTCTCTGTGGCCTTTTTGTGGTGACAGTGCGCGTTAGGTGCTAGCGTTCATATTTCGTTATTTGTTCAACGCAGTTTTTGTTTGTTGTTCTGAAACTTTAATCTATTTTTCTTTAAAGAAAACAAAATGTGTTATTTTTAAAATATTTTTTTTCCTTTTCAATTGCTTTGTAATAGTATTAGCAGCAACAGCAACACCAACAGTAGTAGTACTAGTATTGGTTTTGTGATATTCATCTACACTAATCTGTATCTATATACATACATGTATAGATACAGATATAGATTTGATCATATTAAGCAAACGATTAAAAATGATGATATATTTTCAAATCAAATGTGTAGGCGCTGATGAGAAACAGTATAATGTTTGTCTAGACAACGTTGATTCATCAATTTCACGCTTACTTTAATGCTGTTGTTTATCTGCGGCAGTAAAATGGTCGTTCGGTCAATCGGTCGGGTCGACTTTTATTAATAGTTCTAGAAGTCTACTGGAAACGTATCTTTGTCAGATAAGGATTCATTGATGTTAGCAGAGTAGTAAATTTTCCGGAGAAAACCCGTCGCTTGAATTTCACAGTTTTTTTTGTTCTCTTTCAGTATTCAGTGCTCTGGTGTTGGCTAATTCACAAAATTGCACAACGCCATCGTCATCATCCGCATCAGCATCATCATCTGTATCGTCGTCGTCGTCGTCGGCTAGCAGTGGACAGCAAACGTTGTCTGCGTCGACTGAAGACCAACAACAGCAGCCACAGCAACAGCAGCCACAGCAACAACAAAAGCAAGAGCAGCAACAGCAACAGCAGACGACAGATTTGAATCCCAAACCGAGCACTGGGACAAGTCGAAAACGATTTACAAGACAAAGTGCTGCTGCTAACAAGATGCAGCAGTCGTCGTCGAAAATCATACACAGCAATCAAAAGTCCGATCATACGCACCAATACCTTAGCAATTATGATCGACAAACAAGCGAGATGTTTTACGGTAACCGATCGAGAGCCGACACTGTCGTCACCACTAGTAGTAGCAGTAATCCGTTGACATTGGATTACATTGCAGAAGGATTAGGCTTGCATGGTCGATTGCAGTCGGCTGCGGACAGTGGCGGCAGTTTTGATTTGGAATTAGATGTCGACGGTCAACAAGTTGCTGGTGGCTTGTCTTCGGCCAGTTGTGTGGTCACGTCGACCACCCAATCACCGAACAGTTTGCCGTCGACGTTGTCACCGATGGATTTGCAAGAACAAGAACGAATCAAGCTGGAACGGAAAAGAGCCCGGAACAGGGTGGCGGCGACGAAATGTCGTCGACGCAAGTTGGAAAAAATTACCGAATTGGAATCACGTGTTAGCACACTGACCGCACAGAACGAAGCTTACATGGACAGCATTCGGGCTATAAGTCAAGAATTGCAACACTTGCAGCACGTTTTGCAAAAGCATATTGAAGCCGGTTGCAAATTGCAAATTCACATGTCTACTTCGGCCGTTGTTCGGGTCAAAGAGGAATCCGATTTGGCATCTAATTGATATTTCACATACTCCAACGTTCAAATATCCTGTACACTTGTGTGCCTTATTTTGCTTATTTTTTTTCCTTGCACAGCGGTGAAAGTTCTTCTATAACTACCAAACAACACCACAAGTGCATTATTATATACATTCTTTGTTTACATGTTCCAATCAAAGCTGCATTTTAACCCTTGCTAACGCACATTTATCTGTGTTCCCGTGCGTGTGTGCGAGTTGGTGTGTACATATTATACATGAGCCCATAGGTTCAAAATTTTTAATTTTGCACGGCTACAAGCAAATGTACTGTGATTTGAATTGTGCTTTTTCCTTGAGAACTGTGATGTTATTATTTTTAATTATTTTACTCGGTGTTATTCAATTTCATCCCCCGCCCTTCAATTTCCGGTTACAAGAACCCAGTGACGGTTAACATTTGCAATGTATCACAATTTCTGGTTAATTTTTGAATCGAATATTTCCCAGTGAATTTGTTAAAATATTTTGAAGATTTTTTATTTTCAGAAAGGAATAAAATTGACGTTTAGTGAAATTTATCTTGACAAACAAGAATGTTTATTCTAGTTGAGACGAAGAAAGGCAAATCAAATACGGGCAGGTTTGTTTTCAGGCAATGCTGATTTGCATAACAAACAGAGCGATGATATGCGCTTAGCTTTATTCCGTCAAGTGCAACTGCGTTCAATATTACGCATGACATCAGTTTATAGCGATTATTTTTAATTTCCAAAGAAAATCATTTACATGATAGTTGTTGTAAAACATGCAAAAATGAAAGACACTGTTGAAATGAGCGCAAGTCGTGTCCAACGCCGCTGTTGATCATGATCATTAGACGAACTGATTCACTGTTGCTGATAAGATAATAGCTGATTTGCATATTGCGGGTGTAGCGTTATTCGCAACCAACCTGTATGCAATGAAGCTCGACGCTGAATTACCTGTTTTTCTGAAAGTGAATTTGAAACTGATCTCAACAAAACATCTGACTTGAAAAAATTCATATTTAGAAACTCACTAATCTCAAATATCAAAACATCTTACTTAATTTACATTTATAATATAGATTGCTATAAAAGCCGATCGTTGAACTTATGAAAGAGATTCTTGACACCGTGTTTGACAGTTTGACTTCGTGTTCATTATACTTGATTATCATAAAATGAGCATCACGTAATGATTAAGTATTGCTGAATTAAAATAAAAGTAAATATTATTAATTATAAAAAAGAAACTATTCGCATGGTAAATTGAAATGTTTTTGAACACGATGAAATTCAATTCAGCAACTGAGCTGATTACGTGCTTCAACTCTGCATGCAAATTTTTATATTATTTGTCCTACATGCACTGTATCGTCAATTTCTGTTTTTAATTGTAAATTAATTAAGTAGTAACCGATATTTTCAAACTGACATTCTCTCCTCATATGTTGAATTTAAAAAGTGTCCATTTTTTGCTTAATTATGACAAATTACAGTAAGAAATTGTTATACATTACAATAACAGTGAGTGTGTAAATTTGTCGTTTTACAAATTTATTTACTAATTATTTTTTCTGTAAAGTTTCTTCTATTTGTATTTTTATTGTATTTTTGTGATATATAAAGATTAATTCATTTGATATTGATTAAGTTTCGTAAATGAATTTGTAAAATTTTTATTTCTGCCTCATCAGTAAAATAATAATAAAGTTTTGAAAAATCGATAATAAAGGTGCTCCACCACCACATTGCAACCGACCACATGCATGCAAATGCAATACTGGGCAGCATCTACACCGTTCGATAATAATAGTACATACATTTTACACAAATGCACAGTCAAGTTTAAAATCGTTCACAAAACAATGTCAGAGCAAACGAAACAAAAAACAGAATTGAGCGCAATACAGCAATGTATATTCTGAAAGAACAATGTTAATTAAGCAAATTTAAAATTGCAAATTCAAACATGGCAAAAGAAATTCCACTTGCACATATAAATGTTTCGAATAGATTGTGTTAAAGAATGAAAGATACAATAGAAATAGTGTTGTTGACAATGTGCTCTTCTTTGGTTTGCATGTTGCACGCAACACTTGTCTGGAGTTGACAATGGCAACGGCAAGTGAACAAAAACACGCTAAGCAGAAAAGCTCAACAAGGACGTAAGACAAGGAAACAAACGACAAGCGCAACTTTCATTCATTCATTCATTCATTCATTCATTCAATCAGTCGAGAAGTTTACAAGTGAGTTTGTCCAATGAGTGTTTCATTCAATCTGACTGACAACAAAAATTCTGTCCGATTTTGATGCTTGCTGCATGCACTTCGGACAGATGCATTTTCTTCAAAGTTCATCTACACTTTTACGCTGTCGAAACATTACGTCAGTCAGCTCTACAACTGTATCGACGACCGTCTTGAAGTAGCGCATAGTCTGAAACACAGTTATTAAACATGGTAATCAAATTGATATGAATATGATGATTAAAAATACAAAACAAAAAATATTCAATAACAAATGCAATTAGAAATACGAAACGTGAACATATATGAAATATAATAATTATTTCTTCTCAAATCAGTATTATTATCATTACTATTGTTAAAAGTATCGGACTGAATTGTCATCCTGAAATTTGTATGAACTGAATTACACACACACACACACACCAGACAGATTTTCACTTATTTGTAAAGAGTGACATGTTCAAAGTCTATATTTATTATTTATACGTCTAATTTTACAGTTATTCCAACTTTTGAAGTTTTAGAAAATAATGAAGTTAATTTAAAATTTAGTTGAAATGAAACTCCTTGCAGCCAATGAATCAAGTGTCTTCGCAGTATTGACTGACGTAATATTGTCAGATAAACCTGAAATGACCAATGACATGTCACAAACTTGATAAACTTAGATGTGATGCATAAATAGTCCGTAAAAATAACGTTTTGCAATTTATTATCTTTTGTAATAGTTTGTTGCAGTGCAGCAGTTAAATGATTAAGTGTTATTTGCAAGAAATTATCATCAGTTGACATCTTTGTTAAGAAAGTAGACTGTGTATAGCCGTGTGTGTGTGTGTGTGTGTGTGTGTGTGTATATGTTTATATGTCTATGGGTACATTATCTTAGCCGCAACCAGTACACAGACAAACAAGTCTGTGCCAGTTTCTGATCAAAGATAGCATCCACTAGTTTGAAAATGTTCAGTTTACAGCAGTTGTTCAGCCAATAAAGCTTGACAAGCCGCTGTGACATTTTTCATAATAATAACGTTACTTCTTAAAAAAATGCCCAAAATTGACGTCACGTGAAAAAAGAAAACAAATTCCCAACATTGGGATGAAATAGCATTTGCGATGTTGGAAAAATTATAAATGCTGCAATTTTTGCAACTGCTATTGTAAAAAGTTTCAGCTGTGCATTTTATTTTTCTATTGGCAGAAACAGATCAACGGAAAAAGCTTACCGTTTTGTAAAACAGGCAACTAACAGCATCTTCATCTTCACCATAAGGGCAGTCAGGGCGTCCATTGCACAACGCAGATTCATCAATGCACACACGATAGCCGTGCAATCGTCGACTAGGACAAAGCAGCTGGGTAATTTTCCCATGCACTCTAGGACAATCTGCAAAACCGATGCTTTTGCATTCACATTCACAAATAAATTTTGCTTTCTATTTAACAAACAAATAAACAATTGATAAAAACGCTTCTCGCTGCTTTACAAATTATGCATTTTATTTGGCACTTTACATTGATTCCTGTTCACTGACACTGCGGACACATGTAGCTATCATTTTTGAAATATTAGCATTGGCATGTTGCAAGAAGCAACTGTGAAATATCAGTGTAAACTGTATTTAAGGTTATTAATGTATTAATAAACCAATAAAAAATAAAATTCTTGATCACGGGTAGATACAAAGTGCCCACTTGCTAACGAACAAGCTGCCGATAATTTGTTCAGCTTCTTCAAAACTAGACCACTGTTGAGTTGTTTACTCGACGGCAATAAACTTGAATATCTTTGCATCGTTGTAACCTGAGCCGTGATTTGCGTCCAAATGAATTATTTGCATAGATAATGATATTCATTTCTTATCAATTATTCTATGATACGTTAATGCCAGTTCAACTGAACTTCAGTGTCAAATAAGAGAAAACATTTTGCAATTAATTTTGTACGTGCTGAATCTCATTTTTCAAAATTAAAAATCCACTGGTAATAATCCTGGTTTAGCGATTTTTAATTCGTAATGTCCACCTCGCACTAGCTATCTAGTAAAGGAAAACACCACTTTTGTACCGTTTTATAATCTATTGCATTACTGTGCAACTTCAACGATATATTTTACATTTTTCCCCGTGTATACGATTCAATTGTCGAAACCTGCTGAAAAATTCTGTGTTAAATAAGCATATTTGCTACCACTGACAGTTAATAAAATAAATCTGAAATATGCTACAACTTATTAATTACTGAAGCTCTTTTTCATGGTATTATCTGTTTCTAAAAATTTTCACGTTATTATGCAAATATTTGTTCATGTTGTCTTTCTTGCTCTTTGAACTATATCGCAGTTTAAAATTAATTAATTAATTGATTGGCAACAAATGCAACGGTTTGGAAGACATTTATTTGGCTTATTGCGGACAAGTGTTGTAAAGATGATTGCAAAAGTGAACTCGAAACGACAAACCATTTGTGATGTGATGACTTTACGGCGAATAAACCAGATATTCAATAATTTTTCCGCATTCCATCAGCAGAGATGACATCAATTAGTATGAGCACAAAAAGTACGCTCTAGGCAATTGCATGCGATGCTGCAAAGCGAGCTGCTTTAACTTTTTCTACATAATTGTTTTATTATAGATGATGTTAATTTGCAGCAGCATCAACCAGAGCGCGCTATAAACAGCTGTCAAAAATTACACAAACAAAACTGCAATTAAAACAATGCAGAACTTGTTTGCAATGTACATTTTACAATAACAATAAAAATTCTTTAAATTGAATTCTTTTTAGGACAAAATGATTTCAACTCGCTTTGCAACGTGTTTGCATGCTACTTTTTTCTCCAGTCGTGTGCCACATATACATAAACATTTTTCAAGCATAACATGCTTTCATTAAATTAAATGTAAATTTATCCAACATCCATCTGTAGCATTTAACTATTCTTTTTGTTCCCTTTTTTCTCATTTTACTTTTCTTCTACAATATTTCATATTATTTGCAGGTTTATTCTTATCTGTTTTCTTTTTGAAATTTGAACTAATATCCCTGTCAGATGAATATCGAAAATACATCTTTTTACAAAAGTACAACTATCGCAACAAAACTTCCTGAATACAAATATACTCATGAAAAACTGAATCAATAATATGTTCATTATTTTGATTTCAAAATGATAAAGTCAATTATAATAAAATTTTAAAATGCTTTTTAGATTAATTTTTTACATTCACAGCTTTTATACCTTATCTGAACAGATTGGAAAAGTGTGGTGCATTATTGACAACAAACAGAGCCTAAGCTGAAACAATTAACCATAATGTTGCTGATTTGCAGTTCGGTTAGTTGTAGGTCTACCAGTATGTAACGTCATTAACCTGTTCTATTTCTCCGCATTTTACAGCAATATCTCGCACAAGATCAAATGAAAAAAACCAAAACAAAAGCACTACGTATGCCAAATATGTGCTTGAAAAAAAGCACTCCATGTTCTAGCTACGAATGTTTTATTTACAATAAATATGTTAATTATTTTTTTTCAAAAATAGTGCTAATTCTTTTCAACGCTTTCATAAGCTCGTTTGCATATGCTTTAAAAAAACAAACATCTTACAATTTCTCACGTATCAGCTGTGCTGTGTAAAACAAATGACGTTGTGAAAATTTCAACTGCCTTTCTAAACCTCACTTGTCATTATTTATGCGAGCTTATTTAACAACTTTCGCGCTAGAAACATTTCGCATCAATTATTAATGCTAAATGTATATTTACACACCATAAACAATTATTTACTTTGCATTTTGAAAGTCATCACATCAGCAAATGAAAAATCATACAATTTGTTTGCTAATTGTAATTTTGGTTTTTCCACAGTTCACTACAAAAATTAAAATTTGTACGTGCAAAATATTTCTTTTTGCTTTCCATAAATTATACAAGTCTGAATTTTATATATAACAATAATTTAACTAGGTGATAAAACTGCCACATGTACCAATGAATTTAAATTTCAAAAAAAATTCAAATAAATAAACAACTTACCATAACCGTTTCCGGCTAAGTTGACGGCAGCTTGCAATTTTCTTTCAGCTTCACGACCAACATCAAGAAAATTAAGCCGCTGGTTGGATTTTGAACTCCAACTCGGGCGATTGTCATCTTCGCTGTTATCCAGGTCAGAGGATAGATGCAAATTGGCATTGATGCGGAACTCGCCCATGTTCACCTTCCCAGACAGCAAGCCGGTCTGGGATGTCTGGTCAGTTGCAGAGCTTCCGCCTGCGTGCACTAGGTTTGCACTGGGATAATTATTAGCGTGTTGGTGATGATGCGATTTGCTGTGTCGGTGACGGTGAGAACTAGTCAGTGGCGTTGGAGCAGTCAACGACCCGTACGGATTAGGATCAAAGTAGATTGTCCTTTTAGTGGATTCAGCATCTTGGCTCAATTGTGAATGACCATTCAACTCTGCATGTTCCAGCACACCTCGTTTAGAAGCTTTTGGTGAATCAGCTGCTGGAGTGAACGAATGATGCTCATCTGCTAATGACGACGACAGCAACATCCTCTCACTGAGCATCCGTCTCAAATTTTGGAACATCTCCATTGCTTTGGTCAGACCAGAGCGCAGCCGTCGAGTACTGCCATCTTTATTATTTTTTTCAGAAAACTCTACTTTATCTGGCAAATGTTGCTCACCGTGTGAATTGACTTGCCGTCGGTGTCTCAGATGCCAATTTGCAATATCTGTTGGCAAGCTTTGCACTGGACAAGGCTGTCGTAAGAACACCAGCAGCTCAATTACGACAATGCAGACAGTGATGGGCTTTACCCAATTGAAGTTGGCACTGCTTCTACGCCACTGGATCAAATTCATAATAATAGCTGTTCTGCTTCAACGAATGCATTGGTCGACCAAGTGAAAAGCAGTTTGAGAAATATGTTTTCTTGATTAAAGCAACTGTTCTGTTCATTGAAAACGCTTCATCCAAAGTGGTTCGATGATATCCAGCATTTGCCGGCTTTGCGCTACAAGGGCGCACTTTTTTTAAATAAAGCTTGCTTGCTTGCTTGCTTGCTCGACTGTAATTTTAAGCAATTCGCCACCCCATATCACTTTCTTCTGCACGTGAAAGCGCAACCTTGACGCAATATCCCGTATTTCTCTGAAAGCAAAAGCAAATAACGTTCAGTTGTTGTAATATTAAAGAGCATGAAAATGTAGAACAAGCGCAGATCGTGAAAATAGCAGAGTGGTTGGAAAATATAGCTGGCCGACTAAATTCTCTAAACTAGAGCAGCCAACTACGTCGCACTTTCTCAGATCAAACCACATCTCCTTATCAAACAAAACTTTCCAGTCAATATCAAGAAGCGCCACACATGCAACCTTTTTTGCGTCCTATATAAATTGCTAGTATTCAATTACCATTATAAAATGTTCGCTTAATAATAATCATAATCATAATCATAATTATAATTAGACAGCGGCAAAAGCAGCAAGCGGCAATCTCCTTGTTCAACGGTTAAAAAAAGAAATCAAACTTACTGATAGCCTTTGAATTGAGAATAAGTACAGAAATGAAAACTAGAAATTTTTTCCACACTATTTTTTTCCAATTTTTTACTTCACATTAGAGCATAATTTCACGCTTGTTGTGCTCAAACTAATTTAAATAACATAAATAACTTTAGAGCTGTTTTGCGTGTGTGCGTCTGTGAACATAATAAACACATGCAGTTTTCAGTGCATCAAAACATATTTGCTTTCATCATTACCGGTTAATTTAGTCAACGTTAGATTTACGCAATTGTACACTCATTGTGGATCAGTTTTATAAGCTCGAAGACAACTTGAACTACTAGAGCAGCAAGCTGGCATTTAAATATTAAATGTTAGTATATTGAGTGGCTTTTTAAATAAAACAACAAATTCACTTTGACAAATAATGAAATAAACAATTTTCAGCCAATAATATCTGCTGCACAGATAACCAATGCAAACATTCACGAATATTGTACTGAGGTGATCAACTTATTTGTTTCAATGCAGTTCGGTTTACAAGTAAAGTAAAATGAAAAATTGTCAAAAATGTCACTTTCATTTTTAAAATTATTTGAATAAGAAAAAAGAAGAAATTTGAATTAAGAAGAGAAAAAAAAACACGTTTATCAATTTCAATAAATAAATCACTTTAATGAACAAATAATAAAACCAAAAAACAACAATTGAAGAATTTCAATTACAAATTAAATTACCTGTAATTTTAAACGATTGATAAATCTTAATAAACAGTCCTTCAAAGCAGTATGCAGATTACATTGCAAATATTGTTGTTTGTTTAAACACTACTAGAGTTTCATCGATATATATATACATATATATCGTTTGGGTAATTTGATAAATATTAAAATTTGTAATTCACAACCAAAATGTGTGTGTGTGTGTGTGTGCGCGCGTGTGAATTCAAATTTTCTTCAGTTGAAGCTACATATCGACTACATATGTACGTTGAATTGCAAAGCAATTTCTCAACAATAATCATCCACAAGTGTATTTATTTAATGTCTGTGAATAATGCTATGAATTAATTTTACAATGATCTAAGACAGCATAATAGCAGTCCCGCTATTAATCCAAAGCCAAAAAAATTAACATATGCACCAGCTTTTATAAATTTTTTGAATGAACAGAAAAAATATAAATTAAAAGTAAACCCATCCTTTCTAATAATGCAAAGAATTCATCTAGATTTAGTGGAAATTTTTAACAAATTTCTTTGATGAGTATTTGAAGCGATGTTATTTAAAATTCACAACAGCAGAGTGATTATCAGCAAAACTATTAAGCTTCTTGCAAAAACAGAAAAAACTTTAAAAGCATTCGTTTATAGTAAATAATAAAGTAATTTTATCAAATCAAAATTTTAACTTTAGAAAAAAGAAAACAAAAAAGTAATAACTTATCATATATAGTATGCAATTACAGCGCAAACGGTGTTCAGTGGCAATGCAAATTTAGAGTATTCTGATCAAACTTTAAATTAGTAAAAGTATATTCTTGTTTATATCTATCTGGCAAGAACTGGGCTTATCAATCATCAACCGTTGCACATTTCAATGACGGAAGTGTTTCTTAATTGCAACTAAAGCTGAATAATATTGATTGAAAAGTGAAATTCAGTATTCCGATGGATTCAGTCAGTGGATTTTGTGCGTTTATAAGATTACTTGGAACACACGTCAACTGGAAATGATTACTCAAACCTGGACCAACTATATATATGTATATATTAAATAGACTAGAGTAAGCTATGAAAAGCTATAAAAATATTGGATAGAAAAATCAAATCAAATAGAATCAAACAATGGTGCTTCCTGTGTCTGTCATGGACTCCATTACAAAGAAAATAATTTTAAGTAAAAACGTTACTTTCACTCTTATCATTAATTTTCTTCAATTCTTGTTCAGTGAAGTGTAAAAAGAGAATTTTCTCCTTTTCACTTTTAGTATATAACAGGATGATAAATGTCTTCAAATGGATTCCACTAGTGCTGATATTGCGCTTCAATAATTTGACAGCTTCTACCAAAATTGTCAGAATAAAATTTACAGAGAAAAAATTTTTCACTTTTTTTCATTACTGTAGCACATAATAGAATGTCCTAATACAAGTATATAACACAATATATCATAACTACATACCTCAAATTAATGATCATCAATACTTAAGAAGTAATAGTAGCTGTTCTTTGTAATGTCATACGTTTGAATTTCAATTTTAGTTAGTATATCGATTATAGCATTTAATTATTATTGTCGGAAACTGTCGATGGTATTATCAAAAAAAAATCCAGGACACACTTGTAACTCCTTTTATCTTAATATATATATATATATATATATATATATATATATATATATATATATATATATATATATATATATGTATATATGTATATATGTATATGCATATAGTTGACAATATAGATCGATCTGCTTGTGTTTTTCAATGATCAATGCCAAAGTTTGATAGTTCAATTGCAAAGCAAGTAAAAATGTTCAGACAGAAATATATAAACCAATACTATTATATGCATTGCATTATCAAAAGAAAATAAAAAAATAATTCTTCATCGATTATTTTAAAAAAACTTTAAAAAAAACTAAAAGTAATAATCTTCCACAATTATCCTAAGGGTAAAGCAGAATTGCAGATCACCAAGTGGGGTAGTTTTTTGTTTTCTGACTTGGTATTAAACCTACATTCGATTTTAAAATTGTCCATTATTCATTTCAACATTAATAATATTAACCGTCATTAGACAGATTTATTTACAAGCGTAGAGCAAATAAAAGTAAAAAATATGCCAAAAGTTAGAAATGAAATATTGATTGGCCAACAACAATGCGTCCCAAATTTGACAAAATACAACAACAGCAACAACAACAACAACAACGTCGACAAAGAAGAAAAAGTTCGTATCAATGTATAAAATATAAATATGCGCTTAAATGTGTTATTATTATTATTATTATTATTATTATCATTATTGCTTTGTTTCTATAATTTCGTCATTTTGCCACGAGCAGTTTATTCAAGTTTATTGACGCCTTGTGCAAATGAGATATTTTTAGTCAATAATAGTTAATACAAAGACATTTCATTCAAGTCAGCGCATTTCAAAAACTTTCAGCAGATAATGATAATCGAAAATTCCTCTTATTTTAAAAACAGGCTTCATTTAATAATAAATATTTGCATTTATTGTTGATAGAAACAGAAAAAACACACACACACATACACACAATGCTAGAGATGCTAATTTATTTTGAAACTTGATTTATCAAAGATGCTAAAAAGTGTTGGATGATGATGAAGAAGGAAACCCTGAAGATGTTGAGCTTAATGCAAAAATTTGCGCTATTTGCCGATGAAATTATTTTCTCCTCTCGACGAAGAAAATGTGCATTTAAAAATAATATTTGCTTAAATATTGTTACGGAAAAAAAGAAAGCAAGAAAACAGCAAAACAAATATATACATATACATATATATAGTTGTTTCTTGTTTTTTTTCTTAAAATTTCAGACGCTATTTCAACTTCTTTCCCGCCCTCCAGTTCCCCTCCTCCAATTGCTGGCTTCTCAACATTCTGCAGAATAAACAACGCACTTGACCGTTGCTTTTATTGGAAAAGGAGGAGGGAAAAAAGCCAAAACAAGAATCATGCTAATCGACCCTAATCTTGAATCACACAGGCGGACGAATTTGATATTAGCTTCAATGACCACTGACTGGTAATGATTATTTAGCCTATTAGTCGTTAGATTTGTGCCGTACAAACGGAACAGAATTTGTATAATCATTTTTTTCTATTTGCCATGCAAATATGCAAACCAACTCTGATCCGCCAGTTAGGAGCCGTTGGGTGTTTGAGTGACCCGATCGATGTTGATGATGTTTCATCATTGTTCAGCATTAAATGACTGTGCTCTATGTTTCAATGGTCACATTTGTGTATTTGTGATCCATCTCCGACTGACCTTTGGCGATTAGTGTGCAGCATCTGCATAATAGTGTACACTACAACTGTGCACTTGGACATACGGTCTTGGGTCAGCGTTGCCTCAATAATATCAACCGAGATGCACTTGTTTGTGTTCAACTCGAAAAAGCCATCCTCAACGTGGAGTTGTTTTCAAAGTTTGACTGAACAAAGCAAAAGCTCATCGACCCAAAGTCCATCTAGCTCGTCCTGGCAGGCAAGCAATGGACAAAATATTGCTTGCCAAAGATGACACTTGGAAACAATTTGAATACGCATCGTTTATACATTTCACAATTGTCCAATGAATGCGCAAAACTGCAATTTACTTATGCCGTCATGCAGACTTAATGCAAAAATCTATATGCAAACAGTTTCTTGTTGTTGATCAAAATTTAAAGTCTTGATTTCCAATAGCATTGAAGCCACTATACTTGTGAGAACATTCATCCACAACTGTACAATGCAAAGTTTGAAAGTGATAATCATCTTGTGAAAGAATAAGAAGAAGAAGAAGAAAAAGAAGAAGTAAAGATGCAATTTCATCCTAACAACGTAAACTTGAAAAAATTGACTTATTTGTATAATTGAACTTTTCACAAATTCATTCAACTATTATTACTTTGTGTTTATGCTTCATTTGCAAGATGCGGAAAAATAATAATTGATTGAATGAATGAAGAGTCTGCAGTTGGTATTTTTGTTGTTGGTTCATCAATTTTGGTCAGTGATTTGTTGTAAAAAGTTGAAAATCACTGTTGAGAAAATCCCTCTGCCAAAGCAGAACCTCTTTGAAATTATATTGCAGAAGAGAAATTAAGACAAGAATTGTGCACAGTCGGTTAGTTGCTCTGGATGTCAAGTCTGTCAAGAAATCCGGCATGACCAACAATGACCATAAATAATACAAGGCATAACATTCCTTGACAAAATAGCCGGTCTGAAGAAAATGATCTAATCATGAAATTTTTATTCCAAAACTTCGTTGTCATGGTAAATCATGAATCGACCTGATTCTGAAGTGCCATAAGAGTCAGCATCAAAGCAATTATTTCAGAATAAACCCAACAGCACATGAACACTTTAGCACATTCTTGTTCACGCCGGTCAAACAAGTACAACGGAAATTGACAAAAAAAAAGATAACCAAACAAACGACATTAATCCTATAAATGTTCCATTATTCTTTCCAAAAGAAAAAGCAAAACCATTCAATTAATTAATTTTGAATTTATAATTACACCACCAAGTCTACGTATCATTTTCACCATTCCAACAAAACTATTCCAGCTTCATCACTTTTCTGCTTGATATAACTTGGGCCAGAGTATACAACATGCCACACCCTTTGTCATCTTTAATCCAACTATGCAGCCCTTGTTGCCACTTTTCAAACTTTATCTTTATAGAAATAAATCGTATTCTGACAATATTCACTGCGTCACACATTTTTCACCAATACTCTGCGGACAAATTTGAAAACTTCTTCAATTGCACATATTTTCAAACTGCTTTCCCACCTTTGCCCCTTATCTTCTATAATACTCTGCTTGTTCGGTTTGTCATTTCAATGGGGCATTTTTCATTTAATGTTGTTGTAAAAAAGATTTACAAACTTCAAAGCACGTCAAATGACAATTTGATGAACAAGAAAATAAATACATAGCACGCAACCGTTTTTGTACAAATACTTTTGGCTAATAAAAAAGTTATTCATAAGCACACATAAATTACTGCTATGTATGGAAAAACAAACGTGCGCCCATAATTTGATATATATCAAAATATGTAGCGTCATCAAAATTCACCAATTTGCATGAATAAAGTTGTTTAAAACTGTCAAAACTGCCAAACTGAATTGTTGAATAGTAATTTCAAATGATATAATTATGCAATTGACATAAAATACGACAAATCAAGAATAAAATGAAATGGCATTTTCAATTCTATCCAATAGAGTGTTCTTTCTTTCTTCTTTTTTTTGAATTAAACTTTAAACTACATCTGAAAACCTCGACCATTTGTTATTGTCACAAGGAAAGGCACATTTGATATCCCAAGTAGTCTCAGATAAATAAATAAATAAATAAGAAATGATGATCGTTTTTCCCTTGGCCTTATTTTCACATTTGTAATAGGAATTTATTTGCACACTGATGACAGACGGTTGTTTCACACGCATGCAAAAGTGTCAAAAAAAGTGTAGACAAGCATGCCAAATCCGTGTTTGTGACATCCGGATGTATCCTGAGTTGGACAGTTGGTAGTTGACTTCAGAGCCCACAATAGATATACCCTTTACAGCAGCAAGCTGTTGAGAAAAAAAAAAGAAAAAACGTCGCCGAGTGGTTCAGTGAAAATGATTCTATTGCACCAATAAAAAGGGACAATGCTTGGGTTTTTATGCTCTACTAAACGATGACCATTTGTCATCATCTGCTTGGCAAAGTATCCGATGACGACAATCAATCGACGACACATGATCACGGTGAAACCTATTTGTAAAGAAGAAATGCACAGCATACCTGCTGGGAAAATTAGCTGCCTGGTGGCAGTTGACGAGTGGCAGGTGATTGTGAAGATGCAAAGCAAAATGACAAGCAAGTCCATCGTCCAAAAGTCCAAAGTTGGTAGGTAATGTGGGATCACAGTTGACCGGAAGTGGTATGCAAGTTTGCCGTACAGTCAGTTTGTAGAAAGAGATTCAGATGGATTTTTTCCAAAAAAAAAATATATATATATATATATATATGTATTCTCAAAGAACGTTGAATTGAGACATAATGTTGTGGTTGACGTTGAAAGAAAAAAAATTGGAAGAAATTAATTGAATAAATAAATTCAAATTGCACCAAATTGTCGGTCTACACTGACAAACGTTCGACAACGCAACTTTAGTGAAAAATAATACGAAAAGTGCAAGGCCGCCAAATCAAAGCAGATTGGCGCGCAATTGTCGTTGAAAAGGCGGAGTCGGTCAATCGACTGCCGTCTCTGATTGGCTGTTCATAATTACTCTGTCAAGGCGGTGTCGGGCAATCCTATAGGCTGCTGTGTTTTAATTTATTATTATTTTTTTTTTTAATTTTAAATTTCTCTCAATCAAATCATTTCTTCCAAAAGTTAAATTGAACAAAACAAACAACTTGGTCACTTTTGATCAGATTATCATAAATGCAAAATTGGTGCTAATAGCGTATACAATGAGCAGTTAGTTGGAGGCATGTGGCGTCGAAGCAGATTGTCGTCTGACAGTTATGATTTTACAGATGGACAAACACTGATGTACTGGTTGTGTGCGGATTGACAGCTTTATCGTGGACAAAGTTGAGGCCGTCAATTTTTGCACACCAAAGATGAAGTTTTTTCTTCTAGCATGGCGCCACTGACCAAAAACCCTAGACAAAGGCCGAGGTCAGTTCAGCAGCTTGTCCTAAGGCCAACTGGAACCACATACACATACATACAGATATATATATATATATTTCAGACGAGAAAATTACAACGTTGAAAAATGCACCAATTCTCCAACACTGCACAACTGTGTGTGTGCGAACGTCACATTGTTCATCATCTGCTTGTTTGCTGTTTGTTCAACTGCACCAAAAATGCCACTGTTGAAAAAATTGTCCACATAAAATGAGCCAAAAGTGCATATTAATTTTTGCTGTATGCAATAAATGTGGACAATCAGAGTCAATTTGCATGCAAAGGAAAATTGCAGCAGCAGAATGTTGGTGAAATTAATTTGACAATGACAAAATTAAAATTGCACAAGAAATAGTTTCAATGTTTTATGTGAAAACAGGTTCGTTTAAATGTTCAAAAAATAGCCTTTGATAAAAATGGAAACAAACAAATAATTCCGTTTTTACAAAACGCCCCTGCATTGTCTGGTGGCAATATTTTTAAAACGAACTATTTCTACAGTTCAACGTTGTCACACAGGACACAGACTGTCCGTCCTTCTCACCTTGTAGGTGTTATTTAGCCTCTGGCTGCTATCAGTGAACAAGGAGTAATTTATACTTGATTTGCTGGACTTTAAACATTGACAATTCCATCAAAATAATTCTTAAATCGTTAATAGCAGTTGTAATTTCAAAAGATTAAATCAAATATATGAACAATAAAAAGTTATTTTAAAAAGTTTTTCAACTTGTTCAACAACAAATAAACTTTCCAAAATGCATGAATCACAATGTGATCAGTTTTGCTTTTATCAATTAGGAAAATATTGAATCAGTAACACTGATAGTGTCCAATTTAACACATAAAGGAGGTGACATTCTTCAGATTAATCACAAATTTAAATTATTCCTTTTCACGATGATGTTGGCAAAAATTGCAACCAATTATAAGCATATTTTTTGTTGATTTGATATTTTGAAAAATCACTGAAAAAAATAATAATTCGATTCCATTGACCAAGTCTAACAAACAAATCTCTTCTTCACCAGTGTGTTGGCAAGTTCATAAATGAATTATAATAAATGATGTAGATGAATCTGGTCTCTTTTCTCTCTGTCTCTCTCTCTCTCTCTCTCACATCATCACACCTACATGCTGAAATTACAGTGAAGTATTTCGTCATAAAAGTTGCCATTTAACCGGACAGGTAGACTCTTAGCAAGCCAATGTCCCACAGGAAAAGAATGTCACATTAGTGGCGGCTGAGTGACCAAGAAAAGACCAGGCGGCAACTGCTTTTCACGGTCAACGTCCTGCTTGGCTTCTTTTCCCTCTTTCTGTTCAGCGTGGTCATTTGACCATTTCATTTGCCAAAAAGAAAGTCGACACATTCTGGAGGTAACCAACGGTCCAAGTGTGGTGATCATTGCAGTTGAGCCGTTGAACTGCTGCCAAAATCAATGGGCCACTAAACTCCAATGAAGTCCATCCTTTGTAGCAGACCCACCACCACCACCATCACCATCATCTCTAGGTACTGCTGCGGTAAATAGGCAGCAATGAAACGGGCCAGTGGACCTAAATTTCCTCAACTAACATTGATTTTTCTCTCATCCAACATCTGCACCTTTTCACAGCAAGCATCTGTTGTAGTAATAAAAAAGAGGAAAGAAAAAGAAAACCAGACGACACAGAACAGAAGCTAATCCATCTATCACATTGGCTGGTAAAGCTATTTGCAATTTCATTTGACAAACTAATTTTTATTGCTGCGAATTATTGCAAAAATGAAAATATTGCATATGCAAATTTTCACTAGCTTATCACTGTGTGTGTGTGTGTGTGTGTGTTTCTCAGTTGAAAATCCACCAGAAAATCTGAATACAAAGTTGTATTGCAATTGACTGCTACTGAGCGAGTGATCAAATTTGAACCGACAATGATGATTGAATTAAAATTAATAATCCCATTCAAAAATCCAAATGATTCCAAAGAGAAGAACACAACCGTGGTACAAAATAATTTACAAATTGCTCATTTAGTTAGTTGATGAAAAATATTGATTTCATTTTTGCAAAAATATTTATGCCAAAATGAGGAAAAATTTTCCATAAAAATGCAAATATATTGAGCCTTGTTGAAGACAGTTGTGGATGATTGAAAATTTCAACAACACTAAAACACCTGCCCCGGGTTGAACGATGCAAATTTAAATTTGCTTACCTTTTATTGAGCTGTATTGCAATGGTTGATGAATGCTGTGCAAATGACGATGATTTGCCGCTGGGCTTGGTTGATTGCATGCTGACTTGCAAATTCCAGGCATTAGTTGCAAACTATCGATTGCAATGAATACCTTTTCACCTGCGGATTTGATCACTTCAATTGCAATCTAAAAATTAATAATACACAACATCTAGTTCAACATATGTAGTATGATGCTTCTTGTTCAACTGATATTGCAAATTAAAATAATTCATTTGTTGGTAAAAATTGATTATTCAAGTAAAAAAGAAATAAACTACAAATAACTGCCATGAATTACTTGCAGTCAGTCTGCTGTTTTGGGAAGAAGAAGAATAAGTTCGTTTTATACATTATTTGTTCAATAATTAAAATAATAATAATTTTTTCAATTGAACATTCAATTCAGATTAGTTGATAAGAAATTTTGAGATTTGTGAACAATTGAAATGAAAAAATTTGCATAAAATACTTACTCTGAAGTTGTGCTTTATGGGCAACAATTTGATTGCACAATTTTGCCAGTGATGATGCTCTTGTCCGTGCGCCAAAGACAATTTGAAATGCATCAACAGTACTTGATTATCAAATTGTTCTGGCTGAGGCAAGGCGTAGATAAATATTTTGCCTGAATATTTGAAATTATCCTTGATTTAGCAAAAAGTACAGTAAAAAATACGAACCGTTCGATTCTGGCCGAATTCTGTAAGCAAAATTGAAACAGTAGTGAAAGCTGAAATCCGAAGGAAGTACCGGTGAAATTAGCCGACCAATGGTCCGTGCAATTGTGGAATCACCTTCAAATAGCATCACTTGTTGACGATTCAATTCTAAAATTGGCAATAATTTCAGCAGTTGAAAAATTTTCAAATTCAAAACTGACCATGGCCATCGGTGACGCCGAGATTCGGCGCATACGGGTCAATGTATGCCAGATGCCAGGAATTTGCTGACTCAGTTTCAACTTTCCACTGACAAAATTCAGATTGGTTCAACTTTTCAAACTTGCACACAATCGGCTTGAAACCATTATCTGCTGAACAATTGAAACTGCTCATTTTCAAATGTTTATTTATTTAAATTATTTCATTATTATTATTTTTTCAATATCTAACTTTGAAATTGACTTTCTGACAAACATAATAATTTGAACATTTCAATCATCAATAACTTACAGGGCTGCTTGACGTAAAGTGGCTTAACTGTGAGATGCACTGACTGGCCGTACAGCTTGTTACGGTGCTTCTTGCCGCAAATATAAGTACCTGAATCTTCAGGTTGAACATTTTCAATTACCAATCTCAAGATTGTATGATTTTTCCAAAAACTGACGTAGGCTCTGAAAATGAAATGATTTTTCCAATTCACTTTGTAAATAAATCATATTATTACCTTTCAATGCCAGTATCAAAGGGAACGACGGTTTCATTTGGAAAGTACCACCGACGTTGAGAACGCTGATAATTGGTTTCAATGACGCACGAGGCGACAAAAATTTCATTCACTTTCAGAACATCTTTCTGCACAGGAAAAATAACAAAAATTTCCCCTAAATTATGCATAATCTACATTGCAAACCAACTTCATTTTCAACGACCACTTTCACACTCCTTCGAATTTCCATCTCAGCTTCTTTTTTAGCGTCTAAATACATTTGCACATTACAATCACTTTGGTGGTGTTAAATTGAAATTTATTCTCCAAGCAACTGCTTGAAATAATTTTCTTATGCAAAGCATATTGAATAATGAATTTCTTCTCAAATTGAAATGTATTTCAGAATATATTTTCAAATATTTCAACTAAAAATTTACCTGATTTCAAATAACCAACTCGAGTGAAGATGTCAAAATCGTGTGTAGCAACGTCAGAAAATTTTCCCGGTCCGCTGGATGTAAGCGCCCGAATTTTCACTTGGATACTATCCACTGGAGCATCACCCAACCGATTGTAGCTCACCTTAAAAAAAATTACTTTTGAATAAAGCAATCATTTCAATATGCACTGCATCAAATTTCATTTCCACACTACACTGTGCATAATGTGTGGATGTTTTTGTGTTGTTTTTTTTTAAATCAACTTACATCCAAATCGTAGGACTCTAAATTACCATAGACCGTTTTCTTCAACCAGCCTCCGTTAACATCAGCGTCATCGAAGAGAAGCTTGTAAAAAATGTCGTAACCTGAAATTGTTTTATTTGAAAAACATTTCAAATTTGAAAAAAAATTATTTTTTTTAAATATAATATATTTTTAGTAAAATTTATATATTTTTTTCAAATAAAATTTTCCAATTAAATTATAAACTTTATTTTTATTTTGTAAAACTTCATCTACAGTAATAATTTGAAATTCAACTACACCACTGTGCAAATGTTGATAATTCAATTTTACAATTTATTCAAAATAAATTCACATAAAAGTTTGTCATTGTAGAATATTTTTGTCTTTTTTTACAGTTGCAGTTTTACAGTCTGAAAATTTTTCTGCTGAAATTTTCACTATTCATTTACTGTGTAAAATTAATTTTGGTAAAATAAGTTTTTCTTCGAAATTATTTTAAAGTCAATTGATTTCAGATGTGCAAAGTGAAAGTGTTCCAAAAGGAATTGCAAGTACATTTGAACAATAATTGAGGAAAAGCAAAGTGTTCGAAGAGTCGCATTTGCATAGGATCAATGTCGAGCAAAGTGATGAATGATGCTGAATATGAAAGCGTTGCATTTTCACAAATTTCAAATCTTAATGCTAAATCTGGACGTGTGTCAAGTGAAAGCAATGCCGAATGCTTTTTCAATTTGGAAAAACAAAGGAGAGAAGTGAATGTTCAGTTTTAATTGAATCAAGCGATTCAAATGGGAAAAGCCACCCTGATTGGCCTTTTGTGCATAATGAGAGGGTCAAGTCGCACCCGGGGGTCAGCTTTTGGCAGAATCTCAGAGAAGAAGAACAGCCGTCCTGAGAAAGCGGGATGTCGGAAAATAAATAACAAAATCAATTTCACACGTCGCATCAATCGTTGAGAACATCCCTGAAGAACTACTGGAAAATTTGCCAGTCATTGATTTGGCTGTTGTTGAAAAGAGAAAAGTTTTCAATTTCGAATCTGGTCAAGCACATTATTGTTAGCTTTGAGAATTTCGTCTCAAATCCTCAAAGCAAGCAACGTTGGCTGAATTGGTGCAGATGTAGAATAACAAATGGATTCGACAAGTCTGCAAATTGGCAATGGAATTCATTTTGAAAATCACATTCAATGCAACGTTGAAATTAATGCTTGAAAAGCATTTAAAAGAAAAAATAAATAAACAAATTCTACTGTACAGAGTGAAAGTGTAAAATATAGTAGAATGCTATGCAAAAGTTGTACTTGTCATCTCATCTGGATGAACAGTTCAATTGAGTGATCAGAATCAAACTGACCCCTCAAAATTGACTCCAACTGAATAAGCCGTTGATTAGCATGGCATAAATTGTCCAACGTTGAAGCTAATTTTCCTCTTTGACGCTCAAAGTTCTGTTCTGATGCACATCAATAGAAAGAGTGACATTTTTGGCGCATCTGAGGGGGCAACTTCTCAAATGACCACAAAACTGTTTTCCAATATTCTCCAATCTCACCAACGCAATCTTGGATTACGTCAAACTTTTCAGTATTTTTCTTTTGCACGGTTGTCAACAATTGAATGAATAGTAATCTCAAGAAATACCGGCTAATTGAAAAAACGGAAATGACCACTCGACGCGAAACAAAAATTCCATCTCAACTATGCATATTATTTTGCAAATATTAAAAGCACAAGGCAATAATTTCGCTCATCACTCTTTTCCATTTTCCACTACAATCTAATAAAACTGTTGTACAAGAAAGAAAAAATTACTCATTATTGAATTTCATTTATGACAAGCTGAACCTGAGTTGAACTATTTGAAAATTATTGAAATCAATTCAATTTATTTCTAAAATTTTCCATTATTGTAATGTGTAGGTGGGGATAATTCTTGAATGGAAATTTTGAGTTGAAAAATTGTTGCTCAAATTGATCCAAATTTTTGATTCATTTCTTAAAGTTATGCATTATGATAAAACATTGCAATTAGCATAAAAGAGCATTCATTATTGACAATTTTGGATGCATAAACAATGTTAAACAAGTGGCCAAGCTTTGAACACCACCCAACTTAATGCTAATGAGTCAGTCAGCTACTACACTGCTTTTCTTCGATGTATGCTTGCGAAAGAAATGATGTTGTTGATTTCGAAATCTGCATTTCACATTATAATGCTGCTGCATGGACATTTGAAAATATCGACATATCACAACATAAGCAACAATTGGAATACAAGAGAACATTTTGAAACAAATTGCCCAGAATAAATATTTCATTTGCCAAGTGCTGAAATTTCAGTGTTCGAAATCAAATCAACTGACATTGATAAAAAAAATTTGCATAGAGTTGTCTTTGAAAGATGTGCAAACAAAGCAAGCAACAAATATTTCAAATTTAACTCAACTATTACAACTGTTCAAGTTAATCTTGATCAACAGAAGTGAAAATGTGAATGATCTGATTTTTGACGCCATTTCTATCCTTAACAGATTTGAATTTGAACAGACAATAAGTTCAACAATTCGAGATTTGTTTTGCACTCAAAAAATAATGCTTATTGAAATTAATTTTGAAAAAAAAATATATATCCATATCTCTGCATATGTTGAAATAAGACTTATAAACGGAAAATTTAAGTTGTCATTCATAAAAATTACTTCATGAAAAAATATTACTCAATTGAGAATCAAACATCAAATAAATAGTAAACAATTTGCATACGCAGTAAATAACTTATTTATAGCACACTTATGAACATTTTGCTTGTGCAAATGGTCGTCAATGGTAAAATTGTTTTCAAATAATCAAATAGAAAAATGTTCAACTGTTGATTTCAAATGAAAATTACATACTACATTAATCTTAATTTTTTTTCAATTCTGTCTTTGAAAATGCCTTTTTTTCATATTGGCAGATTAATCGATATTTAAATATTTTGCTTTTCTGCAGAAAGCAGTTGAAGATTGTTGAAAATGATCTCAATTTTCAAATCTACCGTCTTTGCTTGATTAAAGTAATTACATTGCAAACTGTACTAATTTCAAACATTGGACAATAAGTTGACAATAAAATTTTCAATTAAAAATAAAAATACTATTATTAAAGTGTGGAATGAATAGTATTATTTATACACACACACACACACACACACACACACACACATATATATATATATATATATATATATATATGCATACGATTTATAAATGAACTTACCAGTAATTGTTCGCTGGAGGCGAAGGGGTCTTTCCCATTCAATGTGAAGCAGGTTCGGATGTGACGCCAAGAGACGCACAATAGTAGGCGAGTCTTCGTTGTCAATTTGTTGTAAATGTTCTGACAAAGTTGCAGGTAAATTACTACTCTGATCACGATCAACGTAAACAGTTCGAAGCATTTCATTTGCTGCACTGATTGTGGGCACTGTTTGCTTCTGTGGATAAGCTTTTGGCAGAGTTTTGCCAAATGTCAACGTGCTCCATTCAGAATTTGCATACTGATTTCTGGTTTTTATAGAAAATTCATACTCTGTATCTGGTATCAGATCTGACAGCAGCACTTGACGTTCGTTGACTGTCGCAGTTTTCACTGTTGCATGCTCGTCGTTGTGCGGTGCATATCTGAAAACAACATCTTGTGCTGAATTAGTGAAAATATCATTTCAACTGACAACCTCACTAAATAGTTGGCTTGTCCAAAATCTGGGCATCTTTCGCAGGGAAAATCATCCCAGGTCAGCAGTATTTCAGTAGATGACCAAGCTTCAGCGTGTAAATTTATTGGCGGCTTCAAATAGTCCACAGGATCTGACAATGAAAAGCTAAACTGAACCTGACGGTGTTGTCTTTTTGGAATTTTTCAAAAACCGCTAACGTACAAATCTGACACTTACCCTTCACTTTTCCTACAATCAAACAACACTCCATTAGTACAAAACAATACTACTAAGCGTACTGTAGTCGTGTATAAAATGAAATTGAATTCAAATATTTGAAAAGATTGATGTTTGAAAAAAAAAAGAAGAAGCAGAAAAGAATTTCAAATTTCACCCTGACAATCTGCTACAAAACAACTAACTACAACTGGCGAAAGGAGATAATCGGCGATCAATTTTATAGTTGAAATCAAATCCGGATTATCTAGTCATAACAAAACCAGCGTAGACAAAATTAAACTATGTCTAGTCAAAATTATCAACCAAGATAGTTTTGACTGGAAATTGAAAACCAGTTTTGCTATTATTTTCCCGCCTTAAAAACTTTCTACTGTACTAAATAACAATGCTAAAATAATGGAATTTCTTTTTAATTATTAATTTTCGGCTTTTCCATCTCCTACTACTGGTTATATATTATTCTTCGCTATGGTTCATGTCAATTTGCATTTCATCAAAAGATAAGTTTTTCATATTTTTTATTTGCATTGTTAATTCGTCGACATTTTTGAATTATCTTGAATCAATTTGATAATCAATATAAAAAATAAAAATATATAAAATTTATTCAATTTATACCAATAAAATGCTGATGTAAATCATTGACTGCATTTATATTAAAATATTATCATTCAACAATTATTTTCATACCTGGCTTCGTGCAAATCACTTTTTTTTCTTGCTTGCCGTCACCTTTGTCATTGAAAGCTGATAATGATATTGTATAATTGGTGTTTGGCACTGAACAAGAATATGCCGTTGAAAATTATTGAAAAGTAAAATTTTCATTTTAAACACAACTTACACAAATTATCAAGCTTCACTGAAGTGCTGTCCTTTCCGGATAAGGAAATTGCCATTGAATCTATCGAATCGCCTATTCCCCAGCCTACAGTGTAACCACGAACAACAATTTGATCACTGTCGGCTGGTGGATTCCACCAAAGGTATATGGTATCCTGTGAAAGCACTTCAAACTGGACATTTGTAGGTATTCCAGGTGGTTGATTTTCTAAAACTTCATCAACTCTAATTTCATACAAAATATCCAATAATATTACAACATGAATTTGTTTTACTGCATAATATACAAAAGCAACTTGATTGAGAATAGTATTTTTGTCGACAGATTTTGGTTAATTGGTTTTTCATATTTTCAAAATATGGCAACCAAAATGTGTAATACTGGGTTTTGTATTCTTTTCAGAATACATAATTTTGATTCAGTTCTGTTGTTCAAATGCAGAAATTATCATTGAATTTGAATCACAGCATTAAATTTTAAATTTCATTGCTTAGCTGAAATTAATTTTTTTACCATAATCTACTTGCTTATTAAGATTATCATGATGCATTATTACAGAAAAGAATAATTTCAACTACCATGGCTTGCATTTTATATTGATCTTAAACTTTTGTAATACAAGAGGTGAAATATTTCAAATTAATTATTTTCAAATTTGAAATACATTTAAAATAAAATTTGCAAAACAAGGCTAAGAGATTCCTTCACTACTGTCTTATGCTGTTAAAGAATTTCATTTGATTTTCAATTCTTGAAAATGGCTAATTTCCTGTGCGTTGAATTGTCATTTTCTTGGTGATAATTAAATGTTCATCCGGTTGAATGAATTTAATAAATTTGTTTTTCGACTTGTAATTTTTCCAAAAAGCGGTTGATATTGTTTCACGGTCAGCTATTCACTTCAGCTAAGAGGCTGCCTTAAAGTGGAAACTTGTTCCTTGTTGAACCATATACTAAAAAAGCACTGGCCGTCAAAATTGCTGTTCCGGAGACGGATGTTTGTCATGAAGAATAAATGCTTTCAGTATCAGACAAAAATCCCCTACTGGGAGGGCTGTTTTATACGGCAAGTAAAAACTGACAAAAGGCTCTCCATAGGAAGCTTTTAAAATCAAAGCGGCGAATAGTTGCAGTTTAGCTCAATCTTCACATGTGAAAGAGTGACAAATTATTTAGAGCTTCAATAAAGTGAAGGCCACTTGAAATAAATTTAAAATTGCTAAACAAACTTTTTATCATATACTTACCATCTATATTACCATGTGTATGGCCAATCAGTATTGCAATCAATATGATTATTAATCTTTGATTATGCATGCTTCTATCTGTAAAAGTTCTATAGGCAAGCTGATTTTATTAGTATTAAAATATGAATGCTAGAAAACCAAAATCAATGCACTACTGCTAATGTCCGTTTTTGCAAACTTTTTCAGAAATTTCAAGTCGAGAATGAACTTGGCGACTCGTCTAGAATGGAATTGATAAAGCACGGCTACCCGACCAATGCCACTTTGAGCGAAGCAATTGCCGCGCCATCTAGCAAATCTCAAGACCGAAAAGCAGCCATTCTTCTCTTATTCATCAATAATTCAGTTTTTTGTCACATCTACTGATTAATGCACAAAATTATTACATTCTAATTTTCATCTACCTACAATTATAAATGCTGAAATTAATAAACTGATTTCCACTTGACTTACTGGCATAATTTGGTTTAAATTACAAACAAAGAAGAGCAGAATTTTAGTTTTCAATTCAAATAAGGCATGCCCAATTAAATGACAAGCAACCAAAAAAAAGCTGATTTGTCTTTTACTGGTGAAAAATTTATCAGAATATACAAATATTCGTTTCTGTAGTAATTAATTTACAAATCCGCACTCAAAAGTGCTAATTTGGAACGGTTGAGCAAAGAAATTTAAAAATCGAATACCCAAATCTAATGTTTTGGACACCACTTAGCACCATGTCAAGATTTCACACTATTAAATTGAAAGTACTGTAGTATTGGTTGAAACTTGGTTTTGTATATTTGTGATGAGAAATTATTTATGGAATATTTGTCAAAAAATAGCTTCCTATTAAACAAAAAATTTAATAATAAAAAATAACCTTGCGAAATATGGTAAAAATATTTTGTTTTGAAAATTAGTACGGTTGTGAATTGTGTTTTTATTTTCTACAACGTGATTGTATAATTTTAATTTGTTGTTAAATAATTTTATATTAATAAAATAATGAAAAAAAAGTAATGAAACAGTTTTTAAGTATTTAAATAAGTAAAATTTACAAAACATTCAAAAGTACAGTACGCTTTTTGTTTCTTGTGTACTTAAAAATTTTTAAATCGCTGTTTGTTAATTAGGTCAACTGTTTGAAATTGTTCATTTTGGTTACAGGAAAGAAAAGGATAATTATCAGGTGAAATGTCGAATAAAAGAAAAAGATAAAAATAAAATAAAATTTTGAAATCACAAAATTAAATGGAAATTTTGATTTTTCAAAAAAAAGCGTATTCATCTATGCTTTGTTACGTATTCTGCGTTCGTATGCGGGATGTTTGTCATGTCGACCGCAGTCAGTTTCAAAGTTGGCGAGTAATTAGAAAAAAGTGTAATAATATTTGGCCATTTACCCGCAAATCAGTGATATATAACAGATATGGAATAACGCCTGCTTTATGCCAGCGTTGTGTCAATTTGTATTATTACATTTAGATTTTGCTGTTTAGAATTAATGTGCTGAAGAATGAAGTTGGTCTGATGTTTAGAATAATTGTTGACTGAACAATTGTAAAATTAAATTTTGAATATGCAAAAATGAGTATCTTTGAAGTCAATTTATAATGCGCATTGCAGATTTGTCGCTTTAGCTGCATTTAATTTATAGCCGACAATTTCATTTCAGTAAAACACAAACAAAAAAATTTTTTTTTTATTTTTTTAAATCATTAATAAAATTTATAAACAAAAATTTAAATGTGACATAAATCAAGAAATAGTGATCAAGAGATAAATGTTAAAATGTAAATATAACGAAAAATGAGTAGAAGGTTAATGATAATAGGACAATTTTTAGAGATTAGTTGTTATAGCACCATTGGCAAATTTTGGTGGTGCATTGTCCTTTTTGAGTTCTGAGTACATCGGTTCTGAACTCTTCATCGGACTTCTTTTCGTGTTCTTTTTTTTTAACTCTTCACATTTTCGCATCACGAACGCTGGTCGAATCGCTGTAGGATTTAATTTTCGTCCACCTGTACGTTCATTGGTTGAATTCCTGGAATACGGCGGTGGAGGTATCCCATACATTCTGGTACCCATAAATGGTGGTGGATAACGAACAGCACGTCTACGTCCCCATGCTTGGGCTACTTTGCTTCTGCTCCTGTACCACAAGTACAGGAAGATGATCGCTACAATGACAGCAAGTATCATCGTACCGAGCAAAGTCGCCAACTTCAAGCGTTGAACATCTTCGTAACGTAAGATTCTAAACAACATTTCTAAAAAAGAAAGACAATTACAAAATTTCACCTTATGAACTGACTTACTTACTTGACACAAGAGAGCTTACTCCTGTCAAAACAAAAGCGAAACTGATCACAAATTCCGTAAGTCGCTGCTTATATATAGCTGGACTTTAATGTACTTTAAAAGTTTTTGTTTAAATTAAAAATTTTTTGTTCAAATTTATATAGACTTTAAACCTACTCTAAAGTAAATAACAATTTATATCTGATACGTAATCTTTACTCTAAAGTAAATAACAATTTATGTCTGATAGGTGATCCTTACTCTAAAGTAAATAACAATTTATGTCTGAAAAATGAGTACACGAATTTTTCAAAAAATAGACAAATTTTCAACAGTTAGGTCAAATTCAAAGATAATTTGAGACCAAAATGATTACTTCTAAAGCTTGAAAAAGTAAATGAAATCCATGGACACATGGTTAATTACAATAAAGCAAATAGACAAATTTAAAAACTTTAACTCGTATAAATGCTAAATTGAATTATATTTTTTGAAGTTGAACAACACAGCAATTTACTTTATAACGTTAAATTTATGTGATTTTATTTTCAATAGCTGTGACACATGTAAATGAAAACCTTAACTTCTAAAGATCAAATATTAATTTATTCATTGTAAAACAAAAATAATCCAATTGGTTTGATATTTTGACTCTAAAAAAAGTAAGTTCCAACATTTTTGAAGACTTTTTTGTTATTGAAACAAAAATTACCACATGGCAATTGTACCGTTTTGCAATACGTTGTATGCAATTTTTTAAATCTGTTATTTTGAAATCGAAAATTTTAAACAACAACAGAATATTGCGTGCAAAATGCATAATATTAAAATTAAAAGATTGAATTTGTTCTATATTAAGAAAACAATTTTGAACAACATAAAGTTAAGAACTTGAATATCGATAGGATGCTGTAGTTTTCTATGCTCTTAGAATAGTGTGTATTAGTGCATTGCTGTTATGTTTGGCTTGCTTTATGTAGATTTTCTTTAATGAAAGTTTAGGCTTATTGATGTTTGTAGTTTACATCCGTCGCAGCCGACACAAAATCAAACAATTCATTCGATACATTAACTAGGTTTTTGATAGCCATCAATTCGGTCAGTTTGTTTTATCAAATTTTTATTTGTTCACCCGGACAGAGTTGATTGAATGATCGCAATAAGATGACGCAAAACTTTTGCCTCTGAAGAAATGTGTAAATTTTCATCAGCCAATCAGGGTTGCGCCTTCAATGCAGGTATTTCAAGTTGAACTTCTTAAGTAAGCGATCAAATGTCGATTGTATGTTTGAAAAAGCATGAGAGTTCATTAAAATTATATATGCTATAGGTTGAAAAAAAGAAGTATTATATTTTTAGAATAATTTTTCTGCGCTGTTTAACAATTCTATTTAAAAAGGAAATTTCTATTTTGTACTTGCTTGTTATTTTAATTTGATACAGTATACCAGTTACGGGCCAGCTTTCCAATAATATCATTTTGGAGCATTTGAAAAACTTTATTTACATAGGAAATGATAAATCTTCTCTTAGGACAATAGACAGATCTTTTAACGCTTAAACGTTGCACTGACAAGTGTTTGATTGTTGAAATGACTTGTAATTGGCGATTCTGCTACATACATGTCTTGTTTATGTTTTGATTAGAATTGTCGATTTCGATTTGATTTAAATCGATTTTCATGCTTTCATGATTGTATCTTTTCCAGAGACGTAGTGTGAATTTTTGATTTTGATTTTCAAGCGCTAAAGTTATTTCTATTTTTTTGCATTGGTCAATTGTTTGTTGAAAGATATTTTTAAAGTGCACATTTCTAATGCAAATATTGTTGCAGAGCAGGAAGACTTCATGAAAATATTATACAAATATTGTCTCACAGTAATTTTTCCATCTTATGATCATTTTATTTTGTTTGCAGATTTTAGACAGTCTTAAAATGCAAAGCAACTGTTTATAGTTAGGCGCTTTCGCGTTTATTATTCCGCTTCTCAATAGCGATTTGCGCAAGCACTGCATTATATTGTAAAAAATTTGCACTTTATTTGTTATGCAGATGTTATTGTATGTGTTTTCAAGTTTTGTCTGCAATATTTTGCATTTTGTGGACGCGGCATTGGTTGAATGATATCCATAATTCACGACGGTGCTAACTTCTTTTGTTTATCATTAGGCAATGCGAAAAGAAAGCCCACTGGAGCCGGGATTTGCGAGAGTCGGCGATCCTCCTTCTATTCCTCTTCCCGACAGTGCTTTGCAGAAAACGGATAATCGGTTAATGTTTTCAGACTTGTTTTTTTCTGGCTTTCTGTGGTTTAATTTTGTTTGTTTAGTGGTACGTATATATATTCAGGATATCCTGTCGAATATGCGTGGCCTGTCGGTTCGCAAAATACTTACATGGTAGAGAAGGAAGTTATGCAATTTCTTGGTGTGCAGAATTTCAAGCAGCGATATCCAAATCTACATCGGCATAATATAGTGGCGGAAGAATATGAATACTTATTATTTAACAAGCGCTGCGGTACAAAGACTTTCGATGAGGGTGAGCTAGAAGGTTGTTTAGGAAATGAATGCTAGATGATTGGTGTTTTTCTATTCTTATTTTTCAGAATTGATTGCTTTGAAAACTGTCGAAGTTCTTAAACTGATGAGTGGTGATTTTCCGGAAAAGTTTACGGTAAACTGAAAAGTTTTGCTGTATATTTTTTAAGCAAAATAATTACTATCTAAGTGAACTGTTAGACAGAAAAGTTTTTGGCCTACACACGCTGTTGCGGAGGCTATATTTTGCATATGTTTGTTTTGTAAGTCGATTTCAACAATTTTTGCCGTTTGTATTATAGGAATATTTTCAGTTGACACGTGGTGAAGAGGAAGTGATCTCTATGGAGAACCTTAATGCGGTAGATTTTTTTTTTTGAATAAATGAAAACGAATTTTATGTAGCAGTTTTTAGGAAAAGGGAAAGTTGGATAAATTTGCTGAACAGAGGAAATGCTTGGTGAAAAAAGCAGCTGTGCAGAATATGGAACTAAACCAAGATCGAATGACAAAACGACGAAAATTCTTTGATATTCAAACAATGATTCTGCAAGAGCCGGTTCGACGGATGTCTCCAAAGCGCGATGTGCTTGTCAATGCTTATCCAGTGCGTGTCATGCATTCTCAGAAAACGATTGTTCCTCCACAGTAAGTGAAGCATTGCATTTCTTTGCGTATATTTATTTATTTCGTCGTAAAAATTTCTAGAATTTAAAGTATATAATGCATTTCCTGAATCTGTAATGTATTAATTGATATATTGAAAAAATTCGTTAGAAATACAAGAATGTTTCATCAAAAGCTTTCATTACATTCTGAGGACTGAGGAAAGCTCGTTATGCTGACATGACCATACACAGACACATATATTATTTTAAAAATATTCAATTTCAGAGTTGCAAGAGAATGGGTTGATCGAGTGCCGTACATGAAAGGACCTACTGTTATTATGGAAATAGGTCGTTCTTCTTCTCCAGAAACGATCACTGTTACCTCAAATGAAATTTCGGTATTTGAAATTAGGGTTTTGTTTTTTATTAGAAAATCATGCTTCACTTAGGCCGAGGCGGTGGCCGATAAAGCTTCAGGAATATCGGATCGTAATAAAGCAATTTCCAACTTAACGAGGAAATCTGATGGGAAATTGCTAAATCGTGGGGAGGTACATTTCTATTGTACAGTTTATGTTTTGTTTTAAATTTTATTTTAAGTAATTTTTTATTTATTTATTAAGCTTACCGGAGAATCGTGCGCATTTTGCGGAAATGATCTGTATGTGAAAGATCAATATGTTCAGTGTTCGAAGTGTGGGAGTTGTGGTAAGTATTTTATTTGAACTTAATTTTCAATGAAAAAAAATTTTAAAACCTCTCATTTTACTTGTATACATTACTCAATTCATTATACAATTGAATGAACTTCAGTTTGATTACTCTATGTGATTCAAATGTAAAAGTACAAGTAAAATGAAAATTTTCATTCAACATTTAGCTTTATTAAAAAAAATTTTTTACGATGAATTTCTATTTAATTTTTCTTCTATACTTTGTCGAGCGGAAAGTTAGTTTTGACTTTAATGTCATAGTTTAATTATAGTAATGTAATTTTCAGTTTGTTTTTTTTTAATTTTTATAAATGAAAATTTCTTCTAAGGAACATTAACCTTTAACCTATAAGGTAAAGAAAATCATGTTGAGTATATTGTTGCTTGTTGTATTTTCTATTCATATTTCTGCGTCAACAACTTTGATAAACTTTCAGTACTTACTGTAATTGCGCTCTGATTTTTAAGTTTATTATGTATTGCTTTTATCGTAATGATTAAATCTAACTGAAATGTATACTAATTACAGTTTGAAAGACAGAATATAATATATATATATATATATATATATATATATATATATATATAAATAAATAAATATATGTATAGCTTGTGCAGAATATTGCCGAAGGGTACAAAGTGAAAAATTTCTGCGCTCAAGATACGTAATTCTAAAATTTATTTGATTTATGAATAAATTTTGTTTTAATTTCATTTCCATATGTAGCGTAAACTAATTTTAATAGCAAATACGTTTTAGGGCATATTAGTTGTATGGACATGAGTTTGGAAATGTATGCAATTACAAGGCAGTACGATTGGATGTGCATGGAATGCAAACCTTGCTCAGTGTGCTCTAATTTGGATGATGAAGTATGTTTTCAAAATTGCAATAAGTAGCTCAGTTGCTATTTTACTGAAAATGATAATTTATCATTTTCATATTTTTTTATATGGCTAATTTTTCATTGATAATAAAGAGCATAAAATAGTTCTAGTGTAGTAGATGTTATAGGCGATTGATATATGAATGATTCGTTTGCTTATGTAGGATCAGATGTTGTTTTGTGACCGTTGCGATCGAGGATATCATACGTATTGCGTCGGTTTGTCAAAGCCACCTAGTGGGCGTTGGCAGTGCCAGAAGTTTTGCTCTTTTGAAGAAAACAAGCAGCAGGATTTTAGAGCATATATGCAGGGCGTCGCTTCTACTTCTTACGATGGTATCAAAATGAAAGACGAGCCGCTTCGTTGTGCTGATTGCAGTGTAGTGATGAGCAAAAATGAGCTGCACAAATGGAAACGACGTACTTTGAAGACCGAGGTGCTTTGTTCTCAGTGTAATCGTCGACGTCGTTATGGTGATTAAAATATACAAGGATATGAATATAATTGTTTTGTTCTTTTATTAATTTTTGTTTCATTGCTGCTATTGCTAAGATTTTTGTTCCAGTGTTGCTTTGTGCTTTTAATGTATTTTTATTTTTTTAAATAAGCAAAGGTAGTTTTTATTCGTTGGCATAATACCTTTCTGCTTTCCGTCTCTCACTTGTCATTTTTGTTCAGAAATCGGTCTGCGTCCAGAGGTGCTGATGTGTTGTTTAGTTACCTCGCGCTGATCTCACCGGCACGGTATTCGGTTATTTGTACTGTGTTGGCGGAGCGCAGATCACTGCTTAGCTATAGACCGGATATGAATACGATATTATTAATTTTTGTTGTTTTCTATCAGGTGTTCGGGTCTTCACATATGTATGCGTGTATATGATTATTTACACACACACACAACACGCTGACAAATAAATTTCCGTTTTCATTTTTGTTGACCATGTTGAAAATATGGAAGTAGATTTCAGAAGTTATACTGATCGAGTCATAAACAATGTAAATCTGTATCAATGTTCAACTATTTTGCAGATCATTGCATATGCCAAATTAGAAAGAACTTTCAATTCAAAAATGTTGAAGTTTTTCTCACAAAATTCCAGTTCAATTGTAATCCCAATTCTATCCAACTAATCAAATTGTACTTCAAAAATAATTTGGTGCAATGAACAAACATTTTCAATCCTCAAATTAATCATTTTTATTATTTTAATCTTCACAATTAGTTATGATTCATAAATTAAAAAAAAAAATGCTGTTAACTTGCGTTACAACAATCCTAACTCTGTTACTCAAGTATGCGCTTCTTGTTTCTAGACCCAGCTTTTGCCTATTTGAAACAAATGTGTATTCAGTTTAACTTTTCAAAATCATTCAAAGCTAATCTTTCTGATTTATAACAACAATCCACTTTAAATTGCTGTCCTATGCTAACAATTATATCTTTCCAATAATCTTTTTAAAATCCAAAACAAAATTTTAACATACAGGGTTATGTTAAAATAGGCTTCATCTTTACCTCTTCGAGAGCAAAGGTCATAATTGCTACCTTTAACATCTCTCTTGGAGGTATTCCAGCCTACCGATTTTCATTTCACGCTTTATATGTTTATTTTCTAGTACCAATTTGATACTAGAACTAGTTTATATGTTACATGGGCTTATGCGCGAGCCTACTATGCACTTGACGGTGCACGTACGCTTCTTTGAAATGCCCATAGAGAATACGGGATTTGAACGCATGCGTGGTATTTGCAGAAGGCATATACCAATCCCCTTGGCCATCACGCATGCAATAGCAAAGTAATAATATTAATCTATATAGTTAACAATCATACTATTTAATAAACTAAATATCTTTAAAAATAATTATAANATATATATATATATGTTTAAGCAGTATCTGATTATGTATTTTGTAGTGTAGTGGTATGAGCAGGCGTGAATGAACTGAACAACAGGATTTTATTCACAATAAAAATTATGAATTTTACAAAATATTTCAATAGCATGTTGCAAAATCTAATAAAAACAAAATCACTCAACCGTAAATTGAAATTCACTTTATTGTCACACGATGTAAGCATCGCAAATTTCGCAGTAAAATAATTATTATTTCTTTTTTTTGAGATGCACTCGAAAAAGTGTTTTCCATTGTACATTTTTATCAAAAAAAAATATTCAATAATATGTTGCCTCAGTGTGATGCTTCAAATGTCAATATGAATGTATTAATAATTATTATTCTTGTTACTATCTGTTCACTTTGCTAATATTTGACAAAATTGCAAACTTCATCTTGCAAACTATGATGCAACTTTGAAACATGGATTTAAAAGCAAACATTCAATCATTTCGTAAAACGAAGCGCCTGATGAAAAACTGAACCAGCACTAAGCCAATGTAATCACTTTAAATGACAATATGGGATGGCACCGAAAGTGCCTCCTTCCATGTGCATAACGTTGCATATGTAATTATAGCTGTGAACAGCTATTTTTGTAAACAATGCTCACTCGTATTCTAGAACTTACTTTAACAAACAGAAGTAGTGCAATTATGAAATAAATTTCATTAAATTATTATCTATAAACAACAGTATCAGAGAAACAGGTTTATTCAAGCTACTTTATTATTAAAAACTATTATAAAAGATTAGTTTTACAAAACAAATGTTTTCAATATCAACGTTTAGTTGTGATTGATTCAATGCAATTAGAATAAATATTTCAATCAAATATTCATCCTCCAAAAGCAGATTTATATTTTCTTCATTTTCAAATATGAAAAACCATTTTATTTCTACACAAATTAATTTTCAAAATTATTCAACATCAATCAAACATAAATGTGGTTTTATTTAAAAATGTGAAAGTTTTGCGCACAAAATTCCAGTTCAATTGTAATCCCAATTGCATTCAACTAATCAAATCGTACTTTAAAAATAATTCTGTGCAATGCACAAACATTTTTAATCCTCAAATTAGTCATTTTCATTCTTTATTATTTTAATTTTAACAATCAGTCATGATTCACAATTTAAATAAGAAACGTTGCCGTAGCAAGTTATTTTGCGTTACAACAATCCTACCTCTGTTACCCAAGTATGCGCTTCTTGTTTGTAGACGCAAATTTATCATAAAGCTTTTTGCCTATTCGAAACAAATGTGTATTCAATTTCATTTTCCAAATTCATTCAAAAAAGTTAATCTTTCTTCTTTAAAATAATAATCAACTTAAATTGTTTTACTTTGCTAACAATAAATTTTTTGAACTATTGGTAAAAATACAACAACTGCCTATGTTAGCAATAAGCAAAAGAATCAAATATAACTAACGTACAAACATTAACATACAACGTTAATAAAAAAAAAACAAGAATTTCTATAAATACATATTAAAAATAATCATTAAAACAATATTGTAATTTGATAAATTATCAATAGATTTAAAAAGTACAAAAGCTTGATATTTTGAAAGTTTTATTTACAAATCTAGTAAATAATTTAATTCTACAAGCAATCTAGCTTTTAGCAGCAGTATATAAAAGTCACAGTAAAAAGAGCTCGTCAATTAAATATTACTTACAACATGCAAAACACAAATATCGCCAGAAACAACTTGAACTTTATTTCAATAGTATTTTTAAAATGTGAACATTGTAAGCACAAAAAGTTGCTGGAGGGTATTTTCATAGTAAAAAGGACTTATTTCATAAAGGATTATAATCAATTAATCACAAAATAAAAATGGATTGTTCATCAATAACTATTTAATGAATAATCAGAAGATTTCTGAAAATGTATTCAAACTTCTGAATACTGACAAGAATAATTTTTGTCGATGATAACAAGAAAAGGCTACGGGAAGTTCTTCCTCTGACTGTGAGTTACCGCACCAGAGAACAATGATCTACCATTGTCTTTTCATTTTACCAAAAAAGCATAAGAACAGGCACAAGTGTTGTTTTGAAAATCACTTTTATGAAATAGCATTTGAAGGCATAATCATAAAGTGGCGTTGTGTAACAACTAGTCTTGCGGACATCAAATTACATTTATGATTAATTTTTAGATTCTTTTTTGAATGTTATTTCCATCTCTTCATATAGTGGGGCTAGTATTATGAGTATTGTTTGGCTCAAGTACACTTTGACATGTAAATATGGCGGTGCTTGAAGATCAACATGATATACATATACATAAATATGATTATGCAGCATCTGAATATGTTTTCTGTAGTATAGGTGACATTTTAATTTTAGTCAATTCAATAGGCGATGTTATTTTGTTGTTTTTAAAATGCAAAACAAAATTTTAACATACAGAGTTATGTTAAAATAGGTATCATCTTCATCATTTTCTGATGAAGAAGCCCCTTCATCGCTACCTTTCGTAGCCCGATTAGACCCTTTCTAATCGATCGCTTACTACTTTCAAGAACCTTTCAGCTATCCTTTAGCACCAATTCGGTGCAGGATTCTGTGTTATTACATGGGCTTATGCGCGAGCCTACTATGCACTTGACGGTGCACGTACGCTTCTTTGAAATGCCCATAGAGAGTACGGGATTTGAACGCATGCGTGGTATTTGCAGAAGGCATATACCAATCCCCTAGGCCATCACGCATGCAATAGCAAAGTAATAATACTAATCTATATAGTTAACAATCATACTATTTAATAAACTTAATATCTTTAAAAATAATTATAATTATTGCACTTTAACAGATTTATTTATTTAACTTTTAATTGTTATTATATCTATAAACTAATAGCAGCATTTTAATTAAAATTTAATTTGAAAATTTAATGTTATTTTGAAAATTATTATTTTTAATTGCAACATTTTAGAACATTTTTTTAATTATTTTAATATATAATAATTTTATTTTTTTGAAGAGATTCACTAGTAGCAGCTTGTGAAACTATGTTGTTTACTACCCATAATGCAAATTGCTTGTAGCAATTTGCAACAAACATTGGAATTATTTGTTTATCCATTTATTTATTTATGCGAGGTTTCCTGTTGCTTTCTTAGTGTGCACACTTAGACAACAATGCTGAAAATCAATTGTTTGGCGAACATATGATGAAATAAAACCCAGATATAGTTTTGAAATAAATTTCAATAAAAGCCGCCATGCTTGCAGCTGAATCAGTGGGTTATTCCACTGCGTGATGTTAGTTATACATTGTGAGCAAAAGGTTGAGGAAAAGAAATGGTTCATTGAAAATTATTACTGCCGTTAGACAAGAAACACATCTCGTAAGGCTTGGTGAGCCATGATGTGTAACAGACGTCGGCAGTGTTGCCACAGTACTGATTTTATTTTTTTATCTTTACGATTGTTTGATTTTTTTATGATAATTCACTTCCAAATGAGATCATTTTGTCTATGTGTACCGTGTAAAATTTTTTGAACATGGAATTTTTGAAAAATGCTTTCTCATGCTGTTCATTATTTGGAAAATCCAATTTGACTGTAATTTTCCAGCAATCAGGAAAGCTGTTTCAACCTATTTGATAAGAAAGTTTTATTTTTATTGCAGCGCTGATTTTGTACAGCGTTGAAGAATTCCATTATTGTTTTGTAATATTTACGGATATAAAATTAAATAAAATAGTCTCATTTTTCAAATTGTTTTTCTTTTGTTTTCAAATTATTTGTAAAAAAGGGTTGACAATCTTGATTGTCATTTTTTGTGCATACTGTATTGTTTTCAGTTAGTCTGTCATTTGCGAAGATTGTTCAACATGGCTGCCTTGTTTTTTCGCAGCATAGTTAATTCGTGCTGTAAATTTGCCAATCCGAGATTGTTTTCATCTGTTGTCTGCGAACCATTTCAGCCAATTTCAGGCAGGACACCGAAAATTTGTTCTCCTGAAGAAGCGGTCCGTCATGTTAAATCAGGTTCGCTTTGTCGTACGTGTATTCTTTTTGTAATTGATTGTTTCTGTTCAGGAGACAGTGTCTACACGCACGGAGTGGCCGGCACGCCCACTTTGCTGATCGACGCTTTGGCTGATTATGCAAAAAGTGCCGGCTTGACCGGTGTGAAATTGTACCACATCCATTTGGAAGGTCCGGCGAAATGGGCAGAGCCGGAATATTGCAGTAATGTGCTTTTTCTTGATTTTGGCAATTTCAGCGCAAGTTGTGTTCATTGTAGAGCACATCCGCAGTCAGTGCTTGTTCATTGCTGGAAATCTTCGTCAAGCGGTGAATGAAGGACGTGCGGATTGTTTGTCAATTTTCCTCTCCGACACGCCCGCGTTGTTTCACAAGCAAGTGGTCAAAGTGGACGTGGCCATTGTCACCGTTTCACCGCCGGACAAGAAAGGCTTCTGCACGCTTGGAACCGGCGTCGATTGTACCAGAGCCGCGTTGCAGCACGCCAAATTCATAATTGGTTAGTAATATTCAAAAATTCGCAGCAGCGGGTTGCTTGTGTGCGGGTTGATTTTGTTGAAGTGTGGTTGATTCGGTTTGTGTCGTTTGATTTGATTTTCCAAGCAGCTGCTGATTTTGTTTCATCACACGCTTCCGAGAGCAATCAATTGCTTGGAAAAAGATGATCAAGTTTTTCGTGCAAGTGATGAAACTTTTTCACTTCATTCTTACTCGGAGCGCTTTGCTGCCGGAATTGCACCCGCAAACGGTCGTTTGTCAAAGCTCGCAGAGCAGCCGCATTTTTTCAATGAATTACCGCCAGATGGCAGTTCTTTTCCTCTCTTCCACGCAGTAGTAGCACCGTTTTGAGTTTTCGGATAATTTCGGGGCTTCGGGTGGTTTTGGAATTTCACTTTTTTGAAATTGTATCACTCCTTCCAATCAATTGGGGTTGCAATCCCAGTTTTGCAGTTGGACTGGTTTTACTTACTTAATTATGCTGATGATTTTGCTCATGTTGTTCAGGCATATCGAATCCGAACATGCCTAGAACTTTTGGCGATGGATGCATTCACATGTCGCACTTCGACTGTCTGGTGAACAGTGACCAGCCGCTTTACAATAGCCATCAGTCGAAAATGTCCGCAGCCGAGGAACAAATTGGCAAATTGATCGCTGAAAACTTGATCGAAGATGGAAGCACTCTGCAGATGGGTTAGCTGAGAATTGAAACTCCAGTGTTTTACCTACGGTGCAACTGCTTTCAGGAATTGGGAACATACCGGATGCAGTTTTGTTGCAGTTGAAAGGCCACAAAGATTTGGGAATTCACACGGAAATGTTTAGCGACGGTGTACTGGCGTTGATTGAAAACGGCGCGCTGACCAATTCGAAGAAGCGATTGCATCCGGGCAAGTTGGTCAGTTCGTTTAGTTTGGGTAGCAAAAAGCTGTACGATTGGATGAATGACAATCCCATGCTTTGTGAGTTTATTGTGTAATTTTAAAGTTCACAGTTGAAGAACAATGGATACACGCGCGTTCTCGTCTCTTGCAGACATGGGTGACGTGACTTGGGTAAATGATCCGGCGATGATTAAACTCAATCCGAAGGTCTGTGCAATCAATTCAGGCATTGAAGTTGATTTGACTGGACAAATTGTGGCCGATTCAATCGGCACACGCATCTATTCCGGTATGAATTTTCTTTTTTTTTCAAATTTACATGTCCTACTGTAATGGGTGTACTGTTTCGGTTCAGGTTTTGGTGGTCAGGTGGATTTTATGCGTGGGGCGGCGGTTGGTATCGACGGCAAAGGCAAGCCGATCATGGCACTTCAATCGGTGACCAAGAAAGGAGAGTCGAAAATTGTTCCCGTACCCAAACTTGGAGCCGGCGTGGTCACTACAAGGGCACATGCGCAATATGTCGTCACGGAGAACGGTATTGCGAATTTGTTCGGAAAAAACATGCGACAGCGTGCCTATGAGATGATTCGAATTGCCAATGTAAATCATCGGCAAAGTTTGGAAAAGGCCTTCTATGACCGATTCAAATGCATGCCTTCGGCTGACTGACGACTGATCGTAGCATTAATAATGGGGACAATTATTATTTATAAAATTTAGTTAGTTTTGAGAAATGAAATTGAGTGTTCTTTTCTTAAGAAAATAACTTTTCTTCATTTTTGAATCAGTAAGATAATAATCAACTTATTATTACTTTGCATTGAATCATAAAATGGATTAAAATATTCTACGGTAAATTTGATTATTATTACAACAACAATATTTGAAGACGTTAAAAAAAGTTCACTTATACAGGAAGATGTAAATGAAAAAGAAACAAACGCAGTAATGTAATTTATTTCATTCAAATTTATACAGTATGAATCAATCTGTGTGAATTTTTCTTTGCAGAATTTCCATAGCATCATTCTTCGACGTACTGTTTTTCAGCAACGCTTTGACGATGGTTTTTGCCGCGGGCAATCCAGTTTCGTACAAACTTCAAATGTAATATTTGCATAAAATCAGCAAATATATGTACAAATAAACTTACTGTAAAATAACGAATGCTGTATTTTTCTCATTACAGTATTGGCGAAGATGATCTACAGTAAGGCGTTCGATGAACACTTGTGCGAATGGAATTGATTTGCTTTTTCCTTCACTGAGAAGACGTCGATCGTTGATCAACAATTTGTTCAACAAAAATTGCAAATGCAAGTTTTGTAAAATTGCTTGCTGATCATTGCAAGATTGATTCAACAAGCTGCAAATGCTTTCATAAGCTGGTCGTTTGTTGCCTGAAATGAATGTTCTTTTGAAAGAAGAAATGCCCTTGCATTCATAGGTATGTTTGTTGAATAAATACGAAATGAGAAGTTTTGAAATTCAAATGTGCAACTGAATTAAACTACTAAATGCATACCAACAGCTTTTTCCAAAACTGCAGGAATGAGTAGCGTCGTGGAACCGCTTGATAACAACTCTTGCAAATGCTCGGTAACAAAATTGAGAAGAGGCTTTGAAGACAAATTTACAATTTCTTCCACTTTCACTGATAAACTCTTTTTTCTGAAACATATTTTATTACCGATTAAAGTGATCGATCAACCAATCAACCATACCTGTGCTGCTTGTTATCGCCTTTTTCAAGAATATCAATAACACCTTTCGGTATATATCGTCGATCACGAGACATCATCAAATATAACAAAACCTTAATTCCGGTCTTACTTTTAGAAATGGATTCCAAATTTGAAAATATTTCCTGAAAAACAACGATACAAATAAAAACCCAACCAATCAATACAAGTGTAGCATCTTGAAAATTATATTGATGAAAAAAGAATTTGCTACAAACTCTCAGAACAATCTTCTCCAACGCAACTCTGTCATCGACGCATTCAAGAATTGCCAAAACAAATATATAACTATACGCTTGTAAGCACATTTTTGTTACATGCATTCTCATTGATTTCAACAACTTTCGACGATCTTTCACCGTCGAAACCCATAGCAAATCCAATGCAGCATTGCAACCATCATTGGTGTGCACCAACTCTATCGCTCGATCTATGAAACCGTCGACCATTTCCTTGAAATAAAAAGCAAAAAATAATAATAATGACAATAAATTCACTTTTTCAAAAAATAATAATATTCCCATTTTGGAACAATATAAATAAAATAGCCGTACCGTTTTCTCATTGTCAGTGCAATTCTGCAAGTACATGTGTAACAAGCGATGCAGCATGGGATTTTGTAATACCGGTCTGAAATGAGTTAAAATGATCGTATTTTAATCCAAGTTTAAAATTAAATTAATCCACAACTGCATGATGAAATAAAATTTTCAAATGACGATTTATAAGAAAGCAGACACACACGTCTACGTAGCAAATGTGGAAAAGAACAAACGTACTTGTCAGCAATTGAAAGCAGATATTCGCGAATATTTTTCAAAATAACTTCTTTTGCCGATGGATTTTCTTCGATAACTTTCGACAAATCTGACGGTACATTCTCCTAAAGTTAACTGATTCTTGTGCAAACATTTCTAATATTTCAAAAACAACAAATTTATCAATGTTCTCTATAAAAGAATTTCATTGAATGTACAGAATAAAGCAAAACTACCTTTATAAGCTTGTATTTGGATAAATAAAATTCTGAAATCATTTCTTTGCGTGTTTCGTTTTTTGCATAGGTGATATATAATTCTTGAAGCACGTCAGCAGCATACGTATGGCATGCCAATTCTGGAATGTGACCATAAAAACTCGAAATAATGTGCTTCCTTTGTGACGTATTTCTAAAGCCATCAAAAAACAACATTTTTAAAGTTGAAAAAACACAGAAAAACTTATTAACACACCCATATTTCAACATTTTCATTACAATATGCCTAGCATATTTCGATTTTGCCATAGCAACAACATCATCTAGAAGTGATAAATTGAATTTAAATTCAACAACAACTGTTGCTCGCATGTTCAAAAAACCTTTCAACTGATCGAACAACGAAGCAGAAATATCCTTCATTTTCATGGAGAACAGCCCTTGAATAATACGAACTGTATCGTGAGCATATGCCAACGACTTTACACTTCCTCTCAACAAGCAATTTAAATCAACTGCCAATTTTTTCTTTTCTTCAGTCGGTGTATCATGTCTACAAAATAAATGATTAGTTTTTGTAAAGAGGAAAATATAATAAAAATAATCTACAACCGTCTCAGTTTTTCCCAAATTGGTTTCGCCTTGATGATAATTTCATGATACGGTTTCTGCAACAATTTCTTTTGACGAAGCTGTTTTCTTCGCTCACTGCGATTCATTTTCAAAGCTTGAATTTTTGCACCTTAAACAAACCAATATCAATCCACATTTTCTTATTTCAATTAAGCAAAATTAAATGTGCCACTATTGTTTTGCAAAAGCATTCATGTAATACGCAAATGTAATACAAGTAAATAAAATTGCACTAATCACCTTTCTGGTGGCGAGTTAATTGAACTGTTTCAGTTTCTTCGGTGGGATTCTTTTTCAAATCTAACATCTCGTCATTGCCACTGTCTTCAGACATTTCACAATACTAAAGCGAGATGAACTCATTGTTTTTGATTTGATGAAAAATAAATTTTAACGTCATATATTCATTTATAAATCTCTAGATTAATATATTAGCTTTATTATTATAAAATGGTCGTTTTTTAAAAAAAAATATATTCAAAATTTTCTAATGAACCCATTTTAATGTAATACCGTAAACCAACTATTGATAAGCAAGTTCAAATAATGTTTGAAGAACATTAATTACACTTTATGATTGCAAATATCACATAAAAAGTATAGATTTTATAAATATTTGTTTATTTTTTTCAATTTTATTATTTTAATGATATCAGTGCTTTCATAATATTTTAGGTTGCATCAATTCATTGAATAAAATTGTCATTCACTGAATAAAATTGTAAAAGTTGAATATAAAAAATGAATGAATTGAAGATTTAAAATTAAAATATCAATAAATTTATTAAAATTTACAGGTTGATATCTATCTGTAAAATTTTGAAAACATAATTTGAATTATTACATCCTAAGTAACTGCTTGCATGCAATCAATCGAGCCTCATTTGATGCCATCTTATTATCCATCAACAGGCAACGGACAGAGCAGTTTTAGTTTAGTGTAGCCATTCAACAGTCAATTCACAAAAAGACTCTACATGTTACAACAAAGCAATCGTTAAGCACAAGTTCAGATAATAAAGCTGTGATAATTCAAACGTATGCGTTTTTTTTAATTCGAATATGAGTGAGTTGATTTGTTCCGGATAAGTAGAAACAGAAGAAAATTTAACAACTTACTTTTGACAATGAAAAGTTGATAAGATCAGTAAACAGTATAAAATAAATGGTTACAACTCTGATAATAGTCCAGCTATATACTTTTTTTATAAAACAAATTTTATAATCTTTGCTAAATCGACATTGCTTTAAAATTAGCTGTTGTATTTAAGATGCTTCGTCGAGCAGTCTCAAAGAATAACATTTATTTAAGTTTTGTAAAAATTCTGTTTTCATCGATAAAATACATAAAAAATTGAATTTACAACTTGCATTACAACTCTACTGTATGAAACGGAATACAGTATTGTCGACAGGGATAATAGTATTATTTTTTTAATTTTTTATTACTTGTTTTTTCAAATAAATTTCAAGTATTTCTGGTGTTTGTCGTCGGTAATTTTGCAAAGTAGATTTTAGCGTAAAAAATATGGTAAAAGCCGGGATGTGGCAGTTGTTGAGTAAACGTTTTAAACAAGCGTTGCCATGAATAAGTTGAAATGGATTGACTTTTTTTCATTAAAAAAAGCATTTCCTCAATCAATGAAACAATTGTTGGTATTAATTTATCGTTTTTGTGGTAAAAGAGCAACGCTGAAGTGGTGAATGTCGTGTGAATTAATTTTTGAATTGAATATTTTACCAATCAATTGTTTGGTCGAACGGTTTTGTGCATGCATGTTGTTGTTGTTGTTGTTGTTGTTGTTGTTGTGCAGCAAATTTTGCAAAGCGGAAATGAATTCCAACTGTCAGTTTACACCAGCTTTTGGCGTATGTCAAATTTTGGGGCGTCGGCTTGTTTGCCAGATCGACTGACTGGTCGGTTGATGTCGTTGTTGTCGATATTCATTCACGCCTGCAATTTGTGCAAATTCAGACGCCGCCCTGCTTTCAAGCTCGCGAACAGAGCAGCAATTCCAGTGTTCTTCTCATTATTTTCACGCTTCTTATTTGACTTTTTTTCACTTGCTTGAAATTTGAAATTTAGGCATCTGTTCTCGAAAAGCATCAGTACTGCGCTTATATTTTGATCGGGCACATTTTTGCCGTTCGGCTGTCGCTGGTGAACGACAAGATGAGTAAATTTTGCTTTTTATTTTTAAGTAATTCGAAATTGGGCAGTCAAAATATATTTAGTTTACAGTATTCTATAATTATTTCATAATTATTGTTGTTTTGTTTGTTATTGTCATTTCAATATTTTTTGAATATAAAAAATTGTGTAAATCCATTGTTATAAGAAAATTGATTGTCTTATTTTACAGTGACCAGTGCTTGTCCCAACGGATTTTGTGGTTTTGAAAAAAGTTTTTTCTTATTTTTCTTCTTCTTTCTTACTCTTTAGATGATAGATAATAGAAAATTTGCGTAATTGTGAATCGTGTTCAATGTTCGCTTAATTTGATTAACTACTTTTGGGCATTTCTTTTTTGTTTTCAAATTATTTTTATTCAATGCCAACTATTATTCAAAGAATGAGTGAAATGGTTGTTCTAACAAACGAGCAATTGCAGATTTGAAACACTTGAATGTTGACGAGTTCACTTTCACCATTGAATTCAAGCGTAATCATCATTTTATTATCGTTATCATCCTTATTATTATAAGCAAATAAGCCAGACAAGCAGGCGGCGGAATTTTCCATTCATTTTGGTTAGAAGTTGTGTCAGTCAGGCAGTCAGTGTTCGATTTGCGAATTAAAGCGCCATTGTTGCCCTGTGCACAGTGGAAATCCATTTATCCGAAAGGCGAATTTGCATTCATCCATTGATTTCAATAATTTGTTTACTATCGCTATTCAAGCATCAATTGTCCACTAGTCAGTTTCACCACTGCAATGCGATTGTTCGATTTTTGTTCGAAGCAAAAAATAAATATCCGAATAAAGAAAAAAAAATCCACCCATGGCCGTAGATTTGAAAAGTGCAATTTGTACCTTCAACCGTTTCTCCCGACAGTATTCCACTGTGAGGATGATTAAGTTTAATTTTGAAAAACATATGAATTTTCTTTTTGAATTTTATTTTATTTTTATTTTTGTTCAAATTGCCAAGTATTCAAAAAAAGAAAAGCTTCCATTTGTGTATAGGGGTGTGGGTGTAAAATGAATTAGTTAATTATACGTTACTATTTTTTTGTTTTATAGGTTCGTCTAGTTTGACTGATGATAGTGATGATCTGCCGAGCGGGGAAGTTGGTGAAAGTGTGGTTATTTTTCAAAAATACGACAAAGTGAATTCTGCGCATATTATTATTATTATTTATTTATTTATTTATTTATTTATTTATTTATTTATTTTTCTTTTATAAGAATTCAAACCGAGCAAGAAATGATCCAGATTTTGAAATGTACAAGCATGTGGATAGATATGGATTCGCGCTGTATGGTTTTTAGATATTTGGAGATTTTAAACAATAATAACAGTAATATTTCCATTTTGCTTAGCAAAGATGATGTTCAACTTGGCGAGAGTGGTGAAGAAGAGAAGGTTGGTTTTGTGTTCTTATGCTTGCTTTATTTATGTGGTTTTAAATGTTAATTGAAAGCATTTTTGCATTTTGTTTAGGTAAAAAGACGTGAAATAAGACGAGAAAAGAAATGGTTAAAGTTATTGCGCAGTTGGTCACAATATCAAGGTACAGCACGAGTAAGTTACAATTTGTGCGTCATTATTTCATGTATGCTTTTATTCTTATTATGAAATTTGTCGTGTTCTTGTTCTGTTTTTTGAAATGTACGATTTATTATTAGTAATTTTGAAATGAAATTATAAATGTTGTTTTGTTTAAGTTTTATGCAGTGCTAAACGTGCACATGCTTTAGCTGAGTCGGTCTATATACAAAGGGATTCCGCAGAAGTTCCGCTCTGAAGTGTGGCGTCGTTTGTTGAATATTGATGGACAGAAGCAGATTGGACTGTACGACAAACTTCGTCTGGCAGCTCGACTCCGAGCCAAGGATACCAAGCAGATTGATTTGGACATTAATCGCACATACCGTAATCACGTTTTCTTTCGGCAACGTTACGGTTTCAAGTAAGCAGTTAGCTGTAGTTTGTGATATTTTTTATTTGAAAAAATAACTAATTTTTTAAATGGTTTTACGTATAATTGTAAATTTTTTCGCATAGCAGTTATTTATGTTCACACATGTCATTGTTATATATGTATATATTCAATTGCAGGCAGAGGTCTTTGCTTAACGTATTGACTGCGTATAGTATGTTCAATCGGGTATTATATTAATTTCTTTTTTGTTTAATATTAATTTTGCTTTCATTTGACATGAAATTGGATTACAGGAGCTCGGCTATTGTCAAGGGATGAACCATTTGGCCGCGTTGCTGCTCATGTATTTCAGTGAAGAGGTTTTCATGTTTGTTCATCTATTTTCAATAATTTCAATTCAAATGTCGCACTTTCAATTTGTCGTCTGACAGGATGCTTTTTGGGCATTGCACATTCTGATGTGCGACAACATTCACGCGATGCATGGTTTCTTTGTTCCTGGTTTTCCCAAGCTGTTGCGCTTTCAACAACATCACGACAGAATTGTGAAAGCCCGTTTACCTCGACTGAGAAATCACATGGTGCAATGAATCAACTGTCCATCCTTCAACTGGCTTTCATCTGTTGTTCTCATTTCAGGAAAGCCAAGGAGCGCATGCTGCACTTTACAGTACAAAATGGTTTTTCCAGTGTTTTTTAGATCGGGTACAAATCATCAATCAATTAATATTTTGTTCCATTGTTTTGTACTGTGTATGTTGAATTGAATTGATTGCACATTTTGATGACGCAGGTACCGTTTTCGTTGGCGTTGCGCTTGTGGGATATATTTATGCTTGAAGGGGATGTTGTGCTCACTGGGATGGCGTTTACAATTTTGAAACTGCACGAAAGTAAGTGCGGATAAAAGCAAATCAAATAAAAAAAAAATAAAAATAAGGAGAAGAACAATATATCCGTAAATAATTTTTTTTTCATCATTGTAGAAATGCTGATGAAACTGAATTTTGAACAGTTGATGGAATTTTTGCAGAGCAAGTTGGAAAAAAATTTCGGCTTTGCCAACGACACGGCCATTTACGCGTTGCATGCAACGATGGCAACGCTGAGACGCAGAAAACAGCTCTCGCCTCCGCCAGCTTCAAGGCACGAAACGCCAACAGAATTGGTCGGTGCCAGTGCTCTGCAACAACTCGCAGACGCACCTTGTTCACTGTCGATGAATTTGAACAGTTTGGACTACTGTAAGTTGATTGGCATCTTTTTTATGATTTTACTGGGCAATGTATCCAACAGCAGAACAGTATCCTGTTGTGATTGTAATTTATGACAGGCTTTTTTTTTTGGTTTTAGCTGAGGCTGGATCGACCGTGATAGCTTTTGAAAAGGTGAATGCATCTTATGAAAACTGTTCGCACAGTTTGCCTGTACGAAACGAGACGATCAGTTCAGGTAATCGACGGACGTGTTTCAGCGTTTGGAATGAAATCAATTTTCCATTATTGAATGCAGATAAATCAAGCGTGAAAAGTGAATTAGCAAAGATGAAAACTTGTTCCACATCGACGGTGGATGTTCTAACTGCAGAAAGAAGTAAAACAACATTTTATTTTCTATTATTAAATAGAACAAACAATACAATTTTAGCACTGCACCATGTTCCATCGTATTATGATAATTTGAGTGAAGATTATTGTTGTGCTTGTTCACCAGCACCGCATTTCGAGCAGCAATGTACGCGTGGAAAAGACAACGCAGCACAAATGGAACGTACCGATAACAACAAAGATGATCTTTTCTGCATCGAAGCCGGGCCCAATTACATCACTCGAATACGAATCGATGCTCAATGAAAGTCAGAAAAGTACGGCCTACCAACGATGATACATTAGCAGTTTTGCAATTCTCTCGCTCTGTATGTTTGTATGTGTGTATCTGTGTGCGTATGCAGACATATATTTATATTGTAGATGTTAAGAAACCTCTGGTCTTCACAAACGGAAAAATTATGGTCGTTGCACACTTTTTTCAATCAATCAGTCAATCAGTGAACTTGTCGAATAAAGTAATTTTCAAAAATTGAATTTCATTCTAGATGGAGCAATTTGAAGTTCACTAATATCATTCGACGCATCTTCGCCCAAAGGATCCCTGAAATGTGTTGTGTGCCATGTTTGATACGCGAGTAGAGAGAGATAGATATAGAAGGGTTTTAAATATCAAACATCAACATCTTACCTGGCTGAAATGGGAATCTGCTCCGGAAGATTGTGCAACACCTCGTAGCCGACGTTGTACTTCTCTGCGCCGTACCTACAATCCAATTCATGATGTACCATGTTCATCGAACATCAAATTGACACCGAACAAACACGACAAAGAGAACAAACAAGTGTGAAAATGAAAAATTACAACGTGCTTATATTATTATAAGTATGCTTGTTTACACGAATGAGAGCATCAAGCTTACCAGGCGATCATTGTACCATTATCGGTACAAAGTTCCGGCGGCGGACAGCGGAGCTCATATCCACTGTTTGAACAGACGAACTGAAATCCGCTGCGGAAATATTCGTTTGAAGCGACGCCACCAGATATTACCTGACAAAGGGGAGGAAAGTTGTAGAGCTGTGAAGTTGAAATATGTTGTCAAAGAAAGTGAACAGAACAACACAAAATCACACAAATAATAATGAGAGAAGCAAATGAAACTGACGAGACATTTGTGACCGTCGGTTTGCAACAGCGATCTGTGAGTAACGTATTCAAATGCCCGGAGCAGTCGTTTGGCGATGTGACGAAACAGAGCATGTTGAAAGCTGGCGCAAAAGTTGGCCAACAACTGCACATCATATCGAATTGGAACTGAACAAAAATGCAAAATGAATAAAATTTACAATAAATTTAAAAAAAAAGTTTCTGACAATGCCACAAATTTCATATACCGTCTCTTGAAGATTCGAGCTTTTCAATGTGTCGCACAGCGGCAGAAGTGAGACCGGTGAATGAGAAATTGCAATCACGTCTGCGCAGTGGTTGTGGAAATTCAAAACTGCATCGATCACCACCTCGGGCATATTTTTGGACCAACACCCCGCCGCTGAGATGTTCGTCCACTGCTTCAACGTGATAAAGCTGCAAACGACGTGCCACCTGAAATTGGAGACCACGGGCAGAAATTTGAAAAAAAACAAGAATTCAAATTTCAGTTCTTGTCCAACTTTGTCGAATGCTTCACCAGGAGCAATATCCAGTGAATTTCCCAGGGTCAGGAAGTCGCGCACCGATTTGACAAGCAACAGGATGCAATGGCCGCCGGACATAAGCAAGCAGAGAAACGGAAACTGCACACGCGGCTCTGCCAAACGAACGACAAAAGCGTGCGCAGCCATGTGATGCACAGGAATAAGCGGCTTTCTTCAATGCAAATTGCCAGTGCAAATATTAGACTGAATGTTTGCAAAAGAACAAAAAAAATCCACCTGGAAATACGACACAAATTCGTCGCATAATCGACACCAACACGCAAACACACCGGCATCCCTGGTTTATTGGTAACAGCAATGGCATCTAAATTCTGAGAGAAATATTCAAAAACACAAATGATCAACGGTTGAAATTCGAACAGTCACTCGAAATACTTGCAAAGTAATGCCACTTTTCGTCAAAGCGCCGTTGACCACCGTCTCAACGTTGGCCATGTGCTGTCGTTTTGCAAACGTTGGAATCACTCCACCAAATCTGTATAATTTTTTTTAATTATGAAAATTAAAATATACTCAATAAACGGCTTACTACTCACTACCATGATACAGAAATGAAAAAAGAAAACTGCGCTGCTGAACGAGAAAAGCAGTGCATAATTCACAAAAAACAATAAGTACATCAGTGAAAACTTCAACTTGTGATTACATACGTCAAACACTCAAACAACGCAATGACAGAATTCAACAGATTTTCCATTTGCATCGATTTACCTGCTAGAATATGATTGCTGAGATGATAATTCTTCGCCATGTATATTTCCAAATCCGTCTACCACCGCCGCACCGGTATCATCGCAGCTTGTTTCAATGCCAAGAATCAGTGGGCGATTCAACAAACATTTCCAGGAAGAAAAACTTCTCATCAAAAACCGTCTACCGTTAATCACACACAATTGCAATGACGTAAACTTTTGTAAAAACCTTGCCATATTCAACGAAAATTCAATTTTATCATGTTTACTAAAAATATAAATTAAATTCAAAAACTAATTAAATTTTTTAAAATCTTAAAAATAAAGCACAACAACAGCAACAACGCACATTGCATTTACTATTCAGAACTACAGTATAAAAGAAAACTAAGTACGTTGCAGCAACTTTTTCAAAATTAAACCTGCTAAATCATCAAACAACGGATATGAAAATGAGAAACTAAGAACAAAAAATGCAAGGCAAAAAAACCTTCTCTCATTTTAAAGTAAATTATCAGTAGAAAATGAAATACCCGAAAAGATTAAAAAAATAAAATCAGTACTGTGGCAACACTGTCGACGTCTGTTACACATCATGGCTCACCAAGCCTTACGAGATGTGTTTCTTGTCTAACGGCAGTAATAATTTTCAATGAACCACTTCTTTTCCTCAACCTTTTGCTCACAATGTATAACTAACATCACGCAGTGGAATAACCCACTGATTCAGCTGCAAGCAAGGCGGCTTTTATTGAAATTTATTTCAAAACTATATCTGGGTTTTATTTCATCATATGTTCGCCAAACAATTGATTTTCAGCATTGTTGTCTAAGTGTGCACACTAAGAAAGCAACAGGAAACCTCGCATAAATAAATAAATGGATAAACAAATAATTCCAATGTTTGTTGCAAATTGCTACAAGCAATTTGCATTATGGGTAGTAAACAACATAGTTTCACAAGCTGCTGCTAGTGAATCTCTTCAAAAAAATAAAATTATTATATATTAAAATAATAAAAAAAATGTTCTAAAATGTTGCAATTAAAAATAATAATTTTCAAAATAACATTAAATTTTCAAATTAAATTTTAATTAAAATGCTGCTATTAGTTTATAGATATAATAACAATTAAAAGTTAAATAAATAAATGTGTTAAAGTGCAATAATTATAATTATTTTTAAAGATATTTAGTTTATTAAATAGTATGATTGTTAACTATATAGATTAATATTATTACTTTGCTATTGCATGCGTGATGGCCAAGGGGATTGGTATATGCCTTCTGCAAATACCACGCATGCGTTCAAATCCCGTACTCTCTATGGGCATTTCAAAGAAGCGTACGTGCACCGTCAAGTGCATAGTAGGCTCGCGCATAAGCCCATGTAATAACACACAGAATCCTGCACCGAATTGGTGCTAAAGGATAGCTGAAAGGTTCTTGAAAGTAGTAAGCGATCGATTAGAAAGGGTCTAATCGGGCTACGAAAGGTAGCGATGAAGGGGCTTCTTCATCAGAAAATGATGAAGATGATACCTATTTTAACATAACTCTGTATGTTAAAATTTTGTTTTGCATTTTAAAAACAACAAAATAACATCGCCTATTGAATTGACTAAAATTAAAATGTCACCTATACTACAGAAAACATATTCAGATGCTGCATAATCATATTTATGTATATGTATATCATGTTGATCTTCAAGCACCGCCATATTTACATGTCAAAGTGTACTTGAGCCAAACAATACTCATAATACTAGCCCCACTATATGAAGAGATGGAAATAACATGCAAAAAAGAATCTAAAAATTAATCATAAATGTAATTTGATGTCCGCAAGACTAGTTGTTACACAACGCCACTTTATGATTATGCCTTCAAATGCTATTTCATAAAAGTGATTTTCAAAACAACACTTGTGCTTGTTCTTATGCTTTTTTGGTAAAATGAAAAGACAATGGTAGATCATTGTTCTCTGGTGCGGTAACTCACAGTCAGAGGAAGAACTTCCCGTAGCCTTTTCTTGTTATCATCGACAAAAATTATTCTTCTCAGTATTCAGAAGTTTGAATACATTTTCAGAAATCTTCTGATTATTCATTAAATAGTTATTGATGAACAATCCATTTTTATTTTGTGATTAATTGATTATAATCCTTTATGAGATAAGTCCTTTTTACTATGAAAATACCCTCCAGCAACTTTTTGTGCTTACAATGTTCACATTTTAAAAATACTATTGAAATAAAGTTCAAGTTGTTTCTGGCGATATTTGTGTTTTGCATGTTGTAAGTAATATTTAATTGACGAGCTCTTTTTACTGTGACTTTTATATACTGCTGCGAAAAGCTAGATTGCTTGTAGAATTAAATTATTTACTAGATTTGTAAATAAAACTTTCAAAATATCAAGCTTTTGTACTTTTTAAATCTATTGATAATTTATCAAATTACAATATTGTTTTAATGATTATTTTTAATATGTATTTATAGAAATTCTTGTTTTTTTTTTATTAACGTTGTATGTTAATGTTTGTACGTTAGTTATATTTGATTCTTTTGCTTATTGCTAACATAGGCAGTTGTTGTATTTTTACCAATAGTTCAAAAAATTTATTGTTAGCAAAGTAAAACAATTTAAGTTGATTATTATTTTAAAGAAGAAAGATTAACTTTTTTGAATGAATTTGGAAAATGAAATTGAATACACATTTGTTTCGAATAGGCAAAAAGCTTTATGATAAATTTGCGTCTACAAACAAGAAGCGCATACTTGGGTAACAGAGGTAGGATTGTTGTAACGCAAAATAACTTGCTACGGCAACGTTTCTTATTTAAATTGTGAATCATGACTGATTGTTAAAATTAAAATAATAAAGAATGAAAATGACTAATTTGAGGATTAAAAATGTTTGTGCATTGCACAGAATTATTTTTAAAGTACGATTTGATTAGTTGAATGCAATTGGGATTACAATTGAACTGGAATTTTGTGCGCAAAACTTTCACATTTTTAAATAAAACCACATTTATGTTTGATTGATGTTGAATAATTTTGAAAATTAATTTGTGTAGAAATAAAATGGTTTTTCATATTTGAAAATGAAGAAAATATAAATCTGCTTTTGGAGGATGAATATTTGATTGAAATATTTATTCTAATTGCATTGAATCAATCACAACTAAACGTTGATATTGAAAACATTTGTTTTGTAAAACTAATCTTTTATAATAGTTTTTAATAATAAAGTAGCTTGAATAAACCTGTTTCTCTGATACTGTTGTTTATAGATAATAATTTAATGAAATTTATTTCATAATTGCACTACTTCTGTTTGTTAAAGTAAGTTCTAGAATACGAGTGAGCATTGTTTACAAAAATAGCTGTTCACAGCTATAATTACATATGCAACGTTATGCACATGGAAGGAGGCACTTTCGGTGCCATCCCATATTGTCATTTAAAGTGATTACATTGGCTTAGTGCTGGTTCAGTTTTTCATCAGGCGCTTCGTTTTACGAAATGATTGAATGTTTGCTTTTAAATCCATGTTTCAAAGTTGCATCATAGTTTGCAAGATGAAGTTTGCAATTTTGTCAAATATTAGCAAAGTGAACAGATAGTAACAAGAATAATAATTATTAATACATTCATATTGACATTTGAAGCATCACACTGAGGCAACATATTATTGAATATTTTTTTTTGATAAAAATGTACAATGGAAAACACTTTTTCGAGTGCATCTCAAAAAAAAGAAATAATAATTATTTTACTGCGAAATTTGCGATGCTTACATCGTGTGACAATAAAGTGAATTTCAATTTACGGTTGAGTGATTTTGTTTTTATTAGATTTTGCAACATGCTATTGAAATATTTTGTAAAATTCATAATTTTTATTGTGAATAAAATCCTGTTGTTCAGTTCATTCACGCCTGCTCATACCACTACACTACAAAATACATAATCAGATACTGCTTAAACATATATATATATATATATGTATATATATATATATCATATTAGTCTTCAAGAACCGCCATACTTACTGAAATACATTTTGATATACAAATGCGGCACATCCGATTTACAATAATCATGCAATTACTGCTATTTTTGATTCAAAACTACTCTGCCATTTAAATTAGACAAGATTATGTTTGTGAAATTGTAAGGTAAATTATGAACGCTGTAATTTGATTGACAAAAATAAATGCAGCGTTTGGAGAAAGCTGAAAAGTGATAAAATTATTGAAAAATTAAATTCAACATTAAGCTGAAATGATTAACAACACATTTTCTGATGCGCCTTTTAATGTATCTGCTTCATAGATATAATAACAATTAAAAGTTAAATAAATAAATGTGTTAAAGTGCAATATTTATAATTATTTTTAAAGATATTTAGTTTATTAAATAGTATGATTGTTAACTATATAGATTAATATTATTACTTTGCTATTGCATGCGTGATGGCCNAGGGGATTGGTATATGCCTTCTGCAAATACCACGCATGCGTTCAAATCCCGTATTCTCTATGGGCATTTCAAAGAAGCGTACGTGCACCGTCAAGTGCATAGTAGGCTCACGCATAAGCCCATGTAACATATAAACTAGTTCTAGTATCAAATTGGTACTAGAAAATAAACATATAAAGCGTGAAATGAAAATCGGTAGGCTGGAATACCTCCAAGAGAGATGTTAAAGGTAGCAATTATGACCTTTGCTCTCGAAGAGGTAAAGATGAAGCCTATTTTAACATAACCCTGTATGTTAAAATTTTGTTTTGGATTATGAAAACAACAAAATAACATCGCTTAATGAATTGACTAAAATTAAAATATCACCTCCACTACAAAAAACATAATCAGATACTGCATAAACATACATATATATACGTATATCATATTAATCTTTAAGCACCGCCAACTTACTGAAAGGTTTAGTCTCTCTAGGTAAACTTTTCAGGGCTAATGTTCTATTGGTTGGCAAAAAAACGAGTTTTCATTGTTGCTAATCAAAGCTAATGCAGCGGATGTGGACCGAGCCAATCGAATTCTTTTTACAGAAAACGAAGAGATAGAAACCAAAAGCTACCGTAAGAAGAATCCCACGTGAAGATCCGATGCGGAGTACGGTAGCGCTTGGAGAGGAGAGGCGAGAGGAGATCCGAAAGGGAGCGAGCTGCGGTCGTTGTGATATCGTCATCGGTCTTTGCCTTATATTGTTTAATAAAGTATATAGCCATTGTTGTTCTTTTGTTGTCGCAGTGCCATTATTAAAGCGCGAGGCAGAAAGGAAGGGAAAAGCGGCGGCCAATACCGGCCCGTCGCCAAACAGCGAAGCACGCGCCAACAGTCTGGCGGAAGAAACGGCCTGGCCTGCTCGAGGCAGCGGCTCGTTACACTAAACAATTTTAATCAATGAAAAATTTAGGCGACAGAACCAATGCTATTACGCAACAATTTTACAATGAGCCCATTATTAAAAATAATGCCATTAAAAAAGGCAACCGCTCCATTTTTTGCCAACCAATAGAACATTATTCCTGAAAATTTTACCTAGTGACACTATCCATTACTGAAATTCATTTTGATATACAAATGCGGCACATCCGATTTACAATAATTATGCAATTACTGCTATTTTTGATTCAAAACTACACTGCCATTTAAATTAGACAAGATTATGTTTGTGAAATTGTAAGGTAAATTATGAACGCTGTAATTTGATTGACAAAAATAAATGCAGCGTTTGGAGAAAGCTGAAAAGTGATAAAATTATTGAAAAATTAAATTCAACATTAAGCTGAAATGAT
>JYDV01000035.1:327790-340264 GCA_001447645.1 Trichinella pseudospiralis
CCATCCCATATTGTCATTTAAAGTGATTACATTGGCTTAGTGCTGGTTCAGTTTTTCATCAGGCGCTTCGTTTTACGAAATGATTGAATGTTTGCTTTTAAATCCATGTTTCAAAGTTGCATCATAGTTTGCAAGATGAAGTTTGCAATTTTGTCAAATATTAGCAAAGTGAACAGATAGTAACAAGAATAATAATTATTAATACATTCATATTGACATTTGAAGCATCACACTGAGGCAACATATTATTGAATATTTTTTTTTGATAAAAATGTACAATGGAAAACACTTTTTCGAGTGCATCTCAAAAAAAAGAAATAATAATTATTTTACTGCGAAATTTGCGATGCTTACATCGTGTGACAATAAAGTGAATTTCAATTTATGGTTGAGTGATTTTGTTTTTATTAGATTTTGCAACATGCTATTGAAATATTTTGTAAAATTCATAATTTTTATTGTGAATAAAATCCTGTTGTTCAGTTCATTCACGCCTGCTCATTTGATATCTTTTCATGCTCAAAAAAGTTTTATGCAAAAATAACTGACAATGAATTGTTGTCAAATGAAGCACCGTCACAATTTTTTTATTAAAATAATGTTGTTGAAAAATTACAGCTAACCTATGACCATAATGCGAAATAAAAGCAAGCATAAATAATATATTGAACTGTGCCAATTGTATATGGCTTGAAACTAGGTTTAACTGGAATTGTTTTGTTCTAAAATATTTTCTTGGTAAAATTATCTGGCAGAGCCTCATTCAAGCAAGCTTTTCTCTGTCACAACGGGAAATGGCGTGTATTGTGAAATTTTGAACTGTTTCTAATAAAACTATTAAACTATTCTGTGAGTAAATGTTTTTCACTGTCTCTGTTTTTAGATGTCTTCAGTAGTACAACTGTGATGAATTAAGTTAAGAAAAGCAAACAAGCAATATTGTATAATTAAATGGAAAAAAACCTTTACATTATCCGATGAATAAAGCGAAACTTCTATCTCATTGTTTAACGTGGTTAATATCTATTATAATGTTTATGGACTTTTTCTTTTAAATAAAATATTTTAGAAAGTGCAATAATGAATGAGTAGAAAAAGAAATTTTTTTTCAATTTAATTCACTGAATCGACTATTTATTACTATTGTTCTTTTACAACTATCAATGATAAATGTTGAAATTTTTTTCTTTCGGTTTAATAACAGATTGCATAAGAAGTAAATAATTGAGCTTTTCCACAAATGTAGGAATGTAAAATTGCTTACAAAGTAATAGCTGATATTTAACAAGTTGAATTATGCTAATATGAGAAAATAAATTACAAAAGCAGAAATTAACGTAGAAAGAGTAAATAAAATAGCAGATTCATTTTAAACAGTTTTTCTCAGTTTAAATAATCAGTATGATATGAAGTCATTTGTTGACTGGTAAACAGTGAGCATTGTGTTTGTTTAACTGCTTAATTTTTTCACCGTTTCTCATACATTTATTCACTTTATTTTTGACGTCAAACTGAAGAATTATTTAAAATGCCATGCATTTCAATAAAAAGTGAAAAGCAGCTTCAGTGTAAAATGACAATACCATTATGCGTCGTCAATGATTTGTAAGTTTTGAAGAATGAAGGATGTAAAACATTTACAAAGATAATTTTGACTTTTATCATGGAAATTATCAAAAGATTTAAATTTATGCATTTGAAAGTGAAAAACATTGTTTTTCATAATTTCTCATGGTTCAAGCTAGTCTTCAACAGTAAATCATTTTGATATCAGAAAAATTGTACACCTGAGTTTCTTGACATTTCAAGGCTATTTGCAATTGTTTGTTGCAGCATTGAAAGTTTAATTACTTTAAATAATGTATTTACATGTTTGTTGAATAGTTAAAGCAATGTTTTGTAAAGACTTAGCAACTTTCTTTAATGGAATAGAATAGCAACACATACGTAACATGTATATATAAACATAACATATATATATATATATATATATATATGTATGTATAATAAAAAAGATACACACACATACACACACACACACAGGAACTCACACAGTTAATGCATAGAGAAAGATTGTCCGGTATTGTTATTGTTTTTAAGAGTGATGTTTATAATGCACAGGAGTAAAATAATTGAAAACAACTTCAACTTTTTATGCTGAAATATGAATAATATGCATGGTAAACATTTTTGCTTATTTTAATGCATTCTGCTCTGTAGGTTTGTTTTGAAAAAGTTTCCAGTCCAGACTAGCCGCCGGGAAGCTCACAGCTGCATTCATAATCATCGCATTGCATTTTAGAAGTACCATTACTTAAATCTTCAGAAATGCATAATTTTGGTAATAACACTCATATTAATATTAATTACTTGAAATTGTCCAATCTATTATTGAAAAAAACAATACTTTATAAAATATTATTCGTACCATTATCACTTGTATTGATATCAGTTGTTTTAGTCTTGCTCGTAGCGTTCACTTTTAATATAAGAGCAGTGTCTGTGGAAATATTTGTTTTTCAACACTTATTTTTAATTTACACATCATCTTCAAAAATACTTAATTCACCCCACATTTTATTGGAAAAAGCATCCATAGCTTCATAAATTAAGCTTCTTCAATTAATCGCATATTTACAATATTATTTTCTTTTGTAATAATAAATTTGAAAATAGTAAATTAACAAAAAATATTTTTTTCAAAATAAAGATGAATGTGCTTAAATTTAAGCAATCAGAATTATTTTAAATAATGTTTTTCAGTAAAATTTGTTCATAAAATTAAATTGAAGTATGCGAGGAAAATGTGGCCACTGATTAATAATGATTGGATTATTTTGATTGTTCTTGGTGCTTCTGTTGCTGTCCTCAGCTTTGCAGTAGATGTTGCCGTGTCAGCACTAAATAAAGGTAACATTTATAATAAATGTTTAACTAAGCAAATCCGTTGCATGAAACAGAATCAGATAATATGCAAATTTATGCAAAGTTTTACCACAAGCAAATTATTTCAGCTAGATTGCACCTTTACACAACAGCTGCTGAGACGAATATTTTTGCCGGAATAGCTTCATGGGTATTGCCTATAGTGGGAATGGTAATTCTTTCTATGATAATTAGTCAGAGAATTTCTCCTTATGCAGCTGGTTGGTTTATTTGTCTGCAATAAATTTGTAATTCTGCCATAAATATAAGCATTATATCCTTAGGTTCAGGAATTTCAGAAATAAAGACAATTTTAAGGGGAGTTGTTTTAAAGGAATATCTCACTTTGAAAACGTTGATATCGAAGTTGATTGGCTTAACAGTCGTTCTTCCAAGTGGTCTTCCAATTGGAAAAGAGGTTCAAATAGCATCTGCAATTCACTACAAATTTTCATAATTTTAATATTTTCAAGGGTCCGTTTGTTCACATCGGAGGCATTGTTGCAACTCTTTGGTGTAAATTGTTTGCATTAATAAGCCACGACGATAAAGTAAGTTGAACTTATTAAGTAAAAAGTCTGCTAAGCAATGTTAAATATTAATTTCGTGGAAATTTTTGAAAAGTGATACGTTTTCAAAATTAACAGCTGAAGTTCATGCATTAAAAATTTGAATATTTAATATTTGGGATTTAGAATCAAAATTATTATGTTGAAATGGTTGCTGCTGGCTGTGCTGTTGGAGTGACGTGTACGTTTGGTTCTCCAATCGGAGGTAATTCTTTTTTAAAATCTTTCCCAAAACAGTCATGCTGACATTAAACTTATTAACGAAGCATGTTTTACTTTTAATGTATTATTCCAAATATTTTTTTTCAATCGATGACAATTTATGTCGATTGATTTTGGTTACATATGAAAAATGCATACTTTTTTATGAAATTTATTTGAAAAACAATTATAGTTTATTTTAGGTGTTCTTTTTAGCATAGAAGTAACATCTGTTCATTTTGCACTGCGGAATTATTGGCGTGGATTCTTCAGCGCAGTGTTCTCTGCCATCGTTTTTCAGCTACTTGGAATATTGACTTCGAATTATGGTTAGCGTATTGCATGCAAAAATTGCACTATGATTTGGAATCAGTACAATGCAGTGCTATATTTTTGTCATTTAAAAATCTCAATTTGATTATTTATTCTAAATTCTGTAACGTGTTTTATTTGATTTACAATTTGATTATAGCCACTCTTTAGAACTTTACTTTATTTAGTAGAATACTGTAGTTTATCATGACAATTTTGACATTTGAATGAAAAATGAATTTACTATGCTTGTAAATTTCTAATTAATTTTACTCAGTTTCGACTATTTCAATGTATACTGCTTGAATTTGAATTTCATCAAAGTTTAGTTTAGTTTTTTAATTTATTAAGTTTAAGTTTAGTTTATATGTTGTGATTACAGAGATGCTGAAAATTTTTTCGCAATTTTGCATGGTATGTTTTTAGATTCAGTGAAGACTTTCAGTCCGACGGAGTTTTCATTGAAATCACCATATGCACTCCAAGAATTGCTTGCTTACGCCATTTTAGGGTATGAAAAACTATCATTCAAAGTTTCGTGTTTTATACTATTATTTATTATAAAGTTATGCATGTCAAGAAATAGAAAATTAGCTGCGATGATACTTAATTACCAATAGCGAAAGACAGACGTTTTTTTGATTAATTCAAAATTTTTAAATCGAACACTAGCTTAACACGTCTGAAACGTTGAATAAAATTTTGCTTTCGAAATGTATGTATGTAAAATGAAATGTAAAATAAAACTGACCAATTGATTAGAAAACTAAGCATCAAAATGTTTCTGCTTTTTGGTTGCATAAGAGGGTAGTTAGTTATTTATATTGGCACGAAACATTGTTATATCAAATGTATAATTATGGAAAATTGGCAATTTCAAAAATGAATTAACGTTAAAGAATTTAGAATTCTATGCGGATTATTTGGGGCCCTTTTTGTAATATGGCACAAACAAGTGTGCGTTTTCATCACTCGGAAAAAGTTTATGAAAACAATGAAAGAAAAATGGTAAGTTTAAGAAATAAATATTTTTTTGCATAAATTCCAACAATTTCAGTCAATATATTTATCCCCTAACGGTTGCTACTTTGGTATCTGCAATTACGTTTCCTGAAGCTGGTGGTTCAGTCACTAAAAGTTTGGTAAGTCTATCAGCATATTAAAAATTGCCTGGTAGAGTTAAGAGTTGAAATTATTGAATATTTCAGATCACGTCGAAAAACATATTAGACGAACTGTTTAGTAATTTTACTTGGAGCGAAGCACCGGAAAACAGTTATCAATTGAATGTCATATCTCAGTGGTCTCATGAAAATTTTTCAATTTATTTTGCACTGCTGTTTTTTATTTTGTATACGGTATGGTGAATGTTGTTGAAAACAAAGCTTTCTTCGATCATTATTGTTGTAGTTTATTATGAGTGGAATTTGCATTACTTTACCAGTCGCCTGTGGAATGTTCACTCCGGTGCTTTTAATTGGTAACTGAAATTTTATCTTTTTGCTATTAATTGTTTGAAATAAATATTTAGGAGCAGCACTTGGAAGATTGTTTGGTGAATTGTTGGTTATCTACTTTCCCAACGTTTCTTCACTTAAAATTGTTCCAGGAAGCTATGCATTAGTAGGTTAGTTGACTGATGATTATATAAAGGTGCATTGATAGCACATCAATAACTGAGATTTGCATGAACAGTTTAATTGATATCTAAATAATTTGCTGTAAATTAATAAAAAATAATATCAGTTTTTAATTTAAAAAGAATAATATTACAATTGAATAAAATTAAGAATTCGTGTAAATATATTTACTTATGCAGAGCAAAAACGAAAATTACTGAGTGAAATAAGCTGAATAATAGATTTGATTATCATCTTATGAGAAGAAATTGTACAGAAATTTATTACACTTAATTTGATGAAATATATGCATGAAAAGTCATTTTATTTTATTTTATTAGCATGTATTGTTTATTAAATTAAATTAAATTAAATTAAGCAATTTCCCGTATATTTAGGTGCCGCAGCTTTTAGTGGAGCAGCAACGCAAACAGTATCAACGGCTGTTATTGTGTTTGAGTTGACAGGGCAGATTGTTTATATGGTTCCAGTTTTGGTAATGCTTAGGATTAATTGAATATTTGCATAAAACATTTTTTATTGTATTTTATTTAGCTTGGCGTCGCATTGAGCATTGTCATTGCCACGTACATGTATCCGTCAATTTATGATGTTGGAATTTATTTAAAACGCTTGCCATTTTTGCCTAATCTGTTGCCAACATCATCTGCGTGGGTTTATATTTATATCTTTTTTTTTAAAAAAAGGTAATTTTTTTAACTTTTCAATTTCAGGGTTCACAAAGTGTGTGTCCGTGATTTTATGCTGTCAGATTTGAAATATTTAACTTTGCAATTTACATACAAAGAAATTAAAGATCTGCTTGATTCGACGAAAAAAATGCGCACATTTCCTTTGGTTGATAGCCGAGGTATATGCATCGTGGCAATTTCGGGCACTTTTATCCAACAATTATTAACACTACTATTCTCAAAACTAATATGTGTGCATTTTTTATAATGCTAATATTTTTTTGAATAATTTTTATGGTTGTTGTTGTTTTTGCAATTTTTCCAACGTTTTACTTGAATGCTTTTGATACATTTGTGTACTTTTTGAAAAAAAATAATTAAATTACAAAATTGAATATTTAGAATCGTTCGTGCTGATTGGTACGGTGGAACGTCGAGATTTGGAGTTGTTGATCGAACAACGACTATGCGACGAGGAACGCAGGAAAGTAGCCAGACATTGCAAATTGAAACGAAAATTCAATTGTCTAAATACAATGCATGGCAAAACTGACATAGCCAGCTTGACCAAAAGGGACGATATTGACGATGGAGGTAAAAGCGTCAAAATACTTATTGATCCGGTGAGTTCTTATCTCGCATACGATAATTTTAAGCTTGTGATTTTATTGTTTATTACTGAGAGCAATATTCTTGCAATTAAATCAAATCAAATCAAAAGGCAAGCATGAAGCAGAAATTTTAATTTTATTATTTCTATTTTTTCAAAATTTCACTAACCTCACATCTGCATTGATTTAGGATGATGGAAAATTTTCACACTGTGATGAAAATTTCAAGTCGCAAATTGCACGGAAAAATACACTAAGAACAAAGCATTTTTACAGAAAAAAGGGATTTGTTGACAAAAGATATACTTTGAGAAATATTTTTTGAAAATACTTTATCATTATTATTATTTCAGGGTGTTTGTCATGCTGCAATAAAATTGCTGCGCGGAAAAAGAAAGCACAAAGTAAATATTATGAATTTTCCTCAGATGTTGCTTTATCACTAAAACAATTATTAAATTTTGGAAAATGTATGCATGAAATAAAAATAAATTTGAAAGTTTAATTTATTCTTAAAAACTAAATTGTTTGCATATATAAATTACATCGCATGCGTGAAAAATGCATTACAAATGCATTAAACTGTAGAATGTAATTTATATTACAATTATTGCTAATAAGATATTCAGTATTATCAGGATAATAGTTTTAAGTTGATAATTTGAAATTAATTTATATTACTATTAGTAGTGCTTATAACATAGTAAATAGTAGGCATATTGTTGGCGTGATGATAAATAATGAATGAACTGAATTTAATTTCATTTCTAGGTCGAATTTGACTGCGATCTCAATTCTGAAGAAGTAATTTAATTGGCCATGTCTTGCATAATCGTAAATCACATACTGATGCTTCAGCGCGAACAATGGGAAGAAGAACGAATGAATGCTGTTCCGAATTATAAAAATTTGGCAATCGATTACGCTCCTTTTCAGCTGGTTCATACTACGACGTTATTTCGAGCTCATGCTGTATTTTCTTTGCTCAGTCTACAAAGGGCGTACATTACAAACTGTGGCCGCCTTGTTGGGATGGTCAATTTGGAAAATGTAAGAAGGATTTTTTTATTCAATTTTTTAGATAATATCAAATTTAATGATGTGATATGATATGATGTATATATATATATATCAAATATATCAAAAGTTATTTTTCACTTTTAATAGTTATTTAAAGGGAATAATTTTAGGTCTGTTTGTAATTAGAACAATTATTCTGAATACAGATATGTAAAAATATATAAAACTTGAACTAACTTAAAATGCGAACGTTAAAAAATGACATTGTGAAAAATATTATATTACATTTGTTATTTTTATTTTAATACAATTTAATTTAATTTTGATTTTGATTTTGATTTTGATTTATCCATTTGGATTGAAATAATACTTTGAATATATAAATAGTTAGTAGCAACAATTGATAGACATTAATTGGTGAGTTTAGCTCAGAGAAGCAGTGGAAGGTGCAAGATTATTTGGCGGGTCACCGATGTCTGCAGATACAGAACGAGATGAATTACAATCAGTTGAAAAGAATGTCAGTGTAAAAAGTTACTGGCGACAAAAGAAACGTCGTCGTTGTATGAACACCACATTCAACAAAGCCCAATTATTTGTGTATCCTTCACGCGCTATTTCACAGTAAGCTCTTGAATGACTACTTTCATAAACATTTGTTGTAAAATTTTAGGGAAACGAATTTTGAAAAAATTTAGAAAAATCTGCCATCATCCTTGTTCTGTGAACTTTTATAAAAATAATTCATTCCACAATGCAATGTCTTCTTAAAAAAATAAGTTGAAGCAGTCATTTTAATGTTTAACGATGTTTTAATATTGCTATCCGTCGTTGTTATCATTAATGATTTGAAACTAATTTACAATTATTTCTCAAGAGAGATGTGCCTTGAATGATACTTAATGAATGAATGTCTTAATAAAATTAATATAATAATTATATAATAATTACATATATATGAAAAGTAAATTTCAAAATTGTTAAGGTTGGTTAATTGTTGTAAGTGATTCTAAATTCAGTTGAAATGACTTGATGATTATAAAATTTTTAAGGCTACGCCAACCTTTGCATTGCCTGAATGACGTCATTGCTGTAACTTTAAAACTTTGGTTATTTTAAAGCCACTTTAAGCAATTTATGCCTTGTCATTTATCACTAGCTGTTACGTTTGGTTGAGTTCAGTTTGTTGATCGTGCTTTGTATCGATAGCCGGCGAATTGTACTTTTGAAAGCGCAAGGATGACTTTTTCCTATCTGGTTATTGTATTTTTGTGGAAGCTATCATCGATCCTGGTGTTCAAGGCAGTGGCCATAGTTGTTCCTATGATAATGTACAATCTGTTTTGTGAATTCTTCAATAACTCGAAAGAAAAGAAAAATCCTGTGCCACGTAATACGGATAATGACGGTCCGCTTGTTGTGTTTTTCAACGTTGCCTTGTATAAAGCCGTTGGGAAAATATTTCCTAGAGGACGAAGACGAATTACCATTAAGTGTCGAACAACTGCAATTCGACATGCAGTTAATAATTGATGCTTCAATAATATAAACATTGTGTATTTATTTCTTTACATTTCCTCTAAATGCTACTATTTGTTAATTTTTTTTTAAATTGACGAGAGACATTATTATTTCATTTTCAATCATCAACTTTATATGTTTTATTTTTTCAAATTCAGTTTCATGGAAAATTATTCACTTTGTTTTACGATTATTATTGTTGACATAGGCATTTTTTTTTATTTTTAATAAATGAATATAAAAATAAATTTGTTTATTACGTGCTTTGCTATCAGAAAACTGACTGACTGATACATGAAACAGAGCATTGAAAACTTTACGAGAGCAAAATTATATTCCAAATAATGCTGAATATTCAATTCATTGTTGAAGGTGGTGATGTTCAATTTTATTGTTTCTTTGTTGAGAGGAGATTATCAGTTAGCTTTCAGAATCACATCACGTAGAGAACGACAATTTCTGGCAGTCGTCTGTCCAATAGCAGCAAATCAAATGGTAAAAGTTAAGTAAAAGCGGCTTGGCATAATAAACAACGCCATCAGATGAGAGAAAGCCAGTCGTTCACTGTGTTGAGCAGAAATATGGTTGGGCAGTCTTTGGTTGTGTGATTTCATAAATATTTTAGTTATTATTTATAGTAGTTATGTTTTATTATTTCTATCAATAAATGCTTGTGTAGCCCCGGCGCTATTAATTGATCACAGAGCAGAATATTCACAGGCAGCGAGGATAAAGCCCAACTGCCCAAGGCCACGTTCAGTGAAATTGATGTTGCTAGAAAAGAGATACGTTGTAATTGTATGGTTTTGGCTACAGATACGACCACTAACGGCTACCGATACAGATATGGTTGTTGTTATTGACAATACTTTGTATTATTCTTTGTATTTTATGTATGAGTGGGTGTATACTTTTTTAAATAACTGAAATCATCTTATTTATTACGAGTAATCTTAAGAAATAACTGACAGCAGAATAATTTCAGATGCATTCTCTTTATTCTCACTAGTTTCCCATAAAAAACTGTTTTTAAAAGATTATACTAAATACTCCTAACCACCACCTTCCTCTCTACACCGAAAGTTGATACGGGTGATAGCCTGCTTGAAGCAGGCACTACGCCTAATCCAGTTGTCCTTGCATGTCACGTAATCAAATTAATAAAAAGCAGACATTGGAAAACAAATCGCTACAAAATAAAAAATTAAATGATTCCAGTTAATAGTTGAAATTTTTATAAAGACTACATACATGGTAAAAGTAAAATCTAATACATAGATTTAATAACCGAAAATGAAATGACCAATCAAAAGCAGATATTCAGATTTGAAACTGATTTGTAGCGCTCTATTATGCAAATAACTATCGCCACAATAGTGCTTTATCATCAGTAATTGGGCATTTGTTTGTTTGACTTACGTGGCAATTGGTAGCGTTGTAAAATGTTCTCTGAACTTAATATGGCGTTAAATACTAGCCGTTCATAATTCATGAAAAGTAATTCGTTTTTGTAAGTATGTTTTAATTATCCTTCAAAATTTCGTATATTTATTTTCTAAATGCTGCTTTTTAATTAAAAGGCAGTTAATTATTATATTTCAAAATTCACTTTTCAACTTGGTGTAACCCTTACTAAGTAATGAAGTGAGGAAGTTTTTGATTTCATATAATTTTTGCAGGCATAGAGAATGGAGGAGAGAAAAAAAATAAAAATGCAGATGAAACCGTACAAAAATTTATAGACAGCAAAAAGCAGACCAGAAGAAAGCAAGAGGCATGTATGATTTCTTGGGTGTACGGATTCTACAATGCTGGGATAGGAATGCTTCGAAAGGGTGCTTCGAATTAAGTGCTTGAGTTTCTAATATGGAAGATCTAAGATATTTTTCTGTAAAATTCTATATTTTTCGTTTTCATATAATGAGACTAGGTAAGAATTCATCTTTAGAAAAATTTATATCCCACGTAAACTACTTTCAACTTTATGCATTTAAATTGTTTTTTTAATGACTGGAAATTATTCCATTCCAGTGCGTGCTAGAGTAGCGATTTGTGCATGAAATTTTAGCGTTTCTAATTTCATGGCATTACGATAGAATAATTCACACAAAAATCGGTTTCTAGCGCTGCATTATGCAAATAAAGGTCGTTTCAAAATTGCCTTATCATCAGTATCAGTACACTTGTTTGCTTAATCTATATGACAAGCGATGGCATCGTATAAGTTCATATAAGGCATGAGTTCATATAAGGCGTACAGTAATTACGGAAGTCCATTTTCAATTATTGAACGTATTCCATTCTTCTTGTGGTGTTACTTTTTTATGAAAATTTCTATATAATTTATCATTAATTCAAAAGACAGTTATTCCTTCTGTTACAAAATCTTATGTTTAATTTTACAATTTTACAACGGGATTAAGATAGAAAATTTTTGATTTAACAATTATTTTTATTACAGATATGGACAATGAAGAAAAGACAAAGTGAAAACGCGGACGACACAAAGCAGATCGTGGACGACAAGAAGCAGATCGCGGACGACACGAAGCAGATCGAGGACTACACGAAGCAGAACTATGGAATGAAGACATACGGTATATGTGGTTCCCCAAGGGTCCCAATTCTGTAAGTCTGGGATAGGGATACTTCAAAAGGGTGAAGTTATCCCATAGTTTAAATAAGATAACGACAAACCTACATGACTGAGTTTTGAAATAATGCAGTACTTGGTCTTTCACGCAGCAAAATTAATAATGTATGCAATTGCTTTCCTGTGTCGAAATAATATTTGGCTTTCGTTTATTTTGTATTGTTTCTTTTTTTTCATATAATTTACATTTCACATACAGTATTATTATGAACACTTTCCAAAACAAATTCTTTTTATTTTATTTTATCTTTGAAATTTTTATTTTTTTTTGTTTTAAATTGCAAATTCCATTTTCATTCATTCAAAATTTTATTTTTGTCTACTTTATTTTATATATATTTTTGTTTTTTT
>JYDV01000036.1:0-65709 GCA_001447645.1 Trichinella pseudospiralis
TTTGAAAAAATAATTAATATACGTGTTGTTGACTAATGTATTGTTTGAAATTTGGAAACAATTATGTATTAAAAAATTAGTATATAATGAACAGATTCCCTTCTCAATATTAGATAATATTTGCATAACAATTTGAAATATGCAAGATGAAAATTAATTAGCGCATTTCATTGCAAAACCAATTTCATAGTATTATGAGCCAGCTCTACAATTTTGATTTGTTTGACTACACACTATGTCATGCATAATATTAATTTACTGCAATTATATTTCATTTCACTTTTAATATCAAATACATAATTTACATTCAGTCGTAATCAATGGAAGAATATTTTGTGATTTCAATTTTAAAAAGTTAATAAAATAGAATAAAATACGGTCATGAACATTTATGCGTTGATTAAACAGGAGCATTGTTGCTAAGAAAATAATTTTTAGATAACTCTGATTTGCATAACATGCGCGCTGCGTTCATGGCTAGAACTCAACGTTAAACTTCTTTCTCAATAATAAATTTTTACAGCATCTCCATCAACTGTAGCAAATGAAAAATTCAACTTCTGGCGTTATCTCATTTTCATAATTGAAGTATTTTGCTTTTAATAATAATTAGTTTTCAATATATTCTATTTGTTTGCTTTTCAAAAAATTTAATAACTTAATAAACTGCTGTTTAAGGAAAATAGGAAATTTCACACAAAATCCATATCTTCTCAGTAATAAATAACTTAGTAATGTTCGGCAATTATATATTCAACATCTATTTTCAGCAATATTATTATGTCTTTCAATAAAAAATGTAACTTACAATAATGGTCAGCTTCTAATGGATATACAGAACTTTATTTCATATGCTTATTTTTCAGCAATTCAATGATATTTAGCAATGTGGAATAACGTAATTATTATTACTGTATCGCGTATATTGCTTTTGTGTGATTTTATATTGACAGTCGCAAAACTTGTTGTTTGCTTTCCTTAATAAAAAGCGTTCACAGTAAGACTTGTTTACTAGAAAATGTATGCAAATTTTTATTCCACTGCAATGCATACTCTTTTGTGTCTTCAGGTTCAATGGCTGTTGGCATACGGTGAACATGGAGAGCAACATCAGCATTCAATTGTAAAATTGAATCCTAAATAAATACAATGACGTCCCTGAAAAATTGAGATTAACTTTAAGCACCATTAATGAATTCTCAGAAAAATTTCAAAATTTATTAGGATGCTACAAAGCGGTGCAAATGCAAAATTAATCATAGCTCATTTTAAATGCAAATTAAACAATATTACATAAATTGAACGAATAGATTCATAATAAGCGCTTTTATTGAAAATTAAATGGAAATAGTATACATGTATACCGTAAAAGTTGTAAACATGAATTGAAATAATATGAAAAGTATGCAAATTTCATGTGATTCATCAAAATGCACAGTAATATTGAGTGTAATGCATGACAGCAATTTCGTTATTCATGAGGCATCGATAGAAGAGCCATGAAACGGTGATGAGTTTTACCTATAAAACATCCACGCCTCAGGTTAGGGCTACATCTTTTATGGATCATTGTGTCGAAACCGTCGAGAATAGATCGACGTATATGATCCATTTTGGATAGAAACTTCAACTTCAGGCACGCAAGATTCCAGGGTGAGAAGGTGGAAAGTGCAAGTAGTAGGACAGTGATGGTCTGCAGGGGTGCCGGATGGCTGGGTCGGCTGGTCGCCACCGCAACCAAAATATTCTTTAATTTTTTAAAAGCACATCTACAAAATAACAAAAAGTAAACAAAATAAAATTGAACAATGTACCCTCCTTTTACAAAGTTCCCAAAATCGCAAAATCTCACCAACCGCCGCGGTGTGAGGAAAGGAGCAGCAAACTGCCCCACCCCTGAACTTTGGAAAGCTTTAACATTATTGAAAAAAACAAGGGAAAATGCGAGAAAACCTGCCCAACTCAATTGGGCATGCAAAACGCAACATCTCCCTTCATCTGTAAGCTGCAGAAAAGCACTAAGACACCACGCTTCCAAGGGTGCCAAAGCAACAATGTCTCACCACCTCTTCTGCATAGGCTTTCACCGTTCAGGCTCCAGAATTCTGCACTACGCCTGCTCAAAGAGCAAGGGAAGATCTCACACTCTCCCTTGTCTAAAGGAAGGGAGCAGAAATTAAGTCTTTAGTTTTTATTGCATGACACATTGATTTTTCAAAAATGTTTTCATTAATGAAGAATTGCTTTTGTTGCACTGCTCATGATTTACATTAGAAAAAATAAAGATAACATTTTTTTTCTTGCTTTTTAGAACCTTTTAATTTATCTCCTTGTCGTATGCAAATTTATTTTAAAATTCAAATTTGATTTTCAATCTAAAATGTATTTTATATCACTGGCTGGTGAGACTATTAATGACAAACATGATATTTTCCCCAGTTTGAACTAACCCTATATGGCCTATATGTAACAGCAATGGGCTGTTGTTACCTCTGTAATCTGTAATAGTGCAAAATATATTAATTGTGAAAATAAGAAACTGCATAAGAGTAATACAAACAATTTTGAGTGAAATACAAAAAAATGTGCAAAAGTATGAAATTAAAGAGAGAAGAGATTGGAAAAATCAAAAGAAAATGCAAAGAAAACAAAACATCTCGATTAATAAAACATAAAAGTGAGTATAATATGGTAGAAAATATTGAAATGCATTAAAAAAGCAATGAATGACATGCTTCACAAATATAAAAAATATACATATAAAACAAAGAAAAGATAAAAGTATTGCAAGTGATAGCAAATGAAAATTATTCCAATAATTACTCACCTCAACTATAAAGTGTTCACATCCATCTCGCCCATTGATGGTTGCCTTTTCATTGTGCATATCTCAATGCATTATAGTTTATTGTTTGTTTCGTGTTTACAAATTTTTATGGAATGTATCAAGAGTCGCTTTATTTCAAATTAACAACAAAATACAAAACAACCAATAAAACAATAAATAACCAAATTTGGTACCAAGATCAAAGCACAAAAGAACATATAATACAACACTTTTATACATGAAAAAATCACTTTTGAAAACGGTAGAATAAAATATGGGTGTCTTGAAATTGAACTAAACGTGAAATGAAATTGAATAAAAATTAATAAATGAAAATGTCAAAATATGGCGACACATGAAGATAATTGCATACAAATATTTTGTTGCGCCAAAGCTTAAATACCGCATTATTTCAAATCTCAACCATACGGGTTTTCCTTAAGTTTAATTAAACTACGGGATAACTTCACTCTTACAAAGTAACCGCTTACCAAACCTGCAGAATAAAGACCCATAGAAGACTCCTCATTCGGTTTTTTCTCCACTCTACTTCGTGTCATACGCTTCTTCATTCTTCTTCGAATCTATTAAAATTCCAATCATTGGATGAAATGCTTTTCTTAATACGCATTAAAAGTTAAAAATAACATGCTAATTTTAAAACTACATTCTCAAAAATAATATATTATTGCTTTTCAATTAAACGGAAAGTTCACAAAATAGAATTGTTATAAACTCAAGACGTATTTTTGATTTATAATTTTAAGTAATAAAAATGAATCAAAAAAGAAAGAATACAACTTCCCTGAATAGACAAGCGTCTTCTGTTCGTTGAAGTCCATCTCACTGTTTTAATACAGTTCTTAATTATAATGAATAATTTACAAATTATTAAAATAAAGTAAAACGTAAAATGTATCTGTTTTATAGATGCTCATTTCGCTTTCCATTGCTTGCTCACGTTTCTGCTGTTCACGTAACAACACATTGTTATCTTACAATTCTTTGAAATAAAACACTCTAATTGACCGTGATCACTGACCGAAAACAGCTAAATTAACATAATATGCTAAAAATATTTTCAACCATATTTCGAAAGTATTATAAAAAGGAACGCTAAAATACTCAGTAATATAAAATGCTTAAGCATTTTACATATGTTTATCTCATGTTTAATATGAAAGCTATTTTAAAGTAGTAACTTACCAAGTGTTGGATATGTTAGATGTAAAATTTCAGAAATTAGAAAAATTCTATCACTTTGCTCTGATATAAATTTGAAATTAAATGTATATTTTAAACTATACTTTTAATTAACTACAGAAGAAGTAAAATAAATGCAACTTACTAAGAAGCATGCCTGCGTAACCTTCATATAAATCTTGTATTTACGTTTCTCCCAATGCAGATGAATTTGAAGTTTGAAGAATTGAAAAATAATAAACGAGAAGCAAAGCTGTTTTCACTGTTATTCCATGATCTTCATCGCTCAGGGAACGCCACTGCACTCGCACCGCATACCGCCGATCAGCAATTGTTGATACTAAATCCATGTAAGCGTACGCATAGCAGTGGAATCAAAATTTGCATAGATTTTCTGGTAAACAAGCCATACTGTGGCTGCTATTCAGCACGTTGAGCAAACAAAAATTTTTACGACTTTTAATCTATAAGCACATCACAAAGATTATACGTGTTAGAACTTTACAAAAATAATCATTATGATGTTCCCTACTATGAGATAGCATTGAATTGATAAAAAGAAAGCAATTTAAAAAGAGTTTTAAAAATATTATTAAAAGTTGAGGCTAGTAATGAACAATAGCTGCAAAGTAAACAAGCGCAAAATGCACGATTAAAAATTTGCATGAAAATTCTGGTAAACAAGTTCGATGCGCGCATATCATTGCTTTCTGCAATCATGGCTTTCACAACCCTAAATGTGAAATCACATCAAAGGCAATAATATATGAGATAGACGTTCACGATATCAACGATTATATTATTACTTACATTCAGATACATTTGAACAGTTCAAATATAGCAATATTAAATAAAATTTGCAAATTTAGTTTTGAAACTACTGACAGGTGCAATTATTTCATAACCTTCAAGCTTAGTATGGGTAACATGAAAATTTCGAAGCGTGGTCAACCGTGAATTGAACAAATTTAGTAATTTTTATTTTTTTATTTTTCCATTGACATTTAATCTTATAAAAATTTTAATTGCAATTTTTTAAGTTTAAACTGATGATAATATTTTTTAGTGTGAAAGCAATCTTTCCTTAAAATAATGTAATCTTAATGCAGCTTTCTACATTAACGGCTAAAATGAAGTAATATTGTAAACATTAAATCCGCCTGAATTTGCGCATTAATTATTGTTCAATTACTTATTCACTGAAAATGAATTCTTTATTGACAGAAATGATAATTAGAATACCCTTTAATTAAGTAATGGTAAGCGTACATTTGGAAAAAGAAAAATGAACAGTTGGCTTAGATAAAATGCAACAATTTCAATTGTTTTAAGGAAGTAATTTCTTTAAATAAAATTAATTTGTAACATGTAGGAAAACATTGTACGATTAAAAGACGTCATCGTAATAGCATATTTGAGTAGTTCTTTTAATAAATATAAATAAATTACAATGAATTTTGATAATTAAAATGTTCAAAATGCAAAATAATTACAAAACTGAGTTTAATATTTTTCAATTGTAATTTTTTAATTACGCAATTATGTAGGACCAAACAACAGATTTACAGTTATCGTCTTTTTTAAAAAATATAAGTAGGAGTAATACGGTAATTCAATTTTGATGAGTTGTATATGATACGGTAAAATGCCAATATAAGGTAATTCTGAGGACAGTACAGTAATACTGAGTGTCAAGTTGATGGTTGACCATTTCGATGTCCAGAAGGCATATAGCAAAGAGTCAGTAGTAAAAATATGCATCCGGGGAACAATCACACTATACGGTGCAGATGATAGTACATCAGATTTTCTGGTCATGGCAGGGTTCTCTCATTAAAAATCATACATGCTTTCACCGTGGCCCTTAGGAAAGAACCGCTTTGATTCTGCGGAAGGCTGCTTGTTGCAGGGGACAATGCTGCCAGAGGACAAGGGAGGCAGGTCGCTACACGAAGCAAAAACATTTTATAAAACAAAATTAGTAATCCCCTCTCTCTTGAAAATCGACGAAACTGAGAAATTTCCTTCGGCTTCACGATTTCATAGAAAGCGCGAATCTCCCCTCCATGAAGACAAGGAAATTTGAAATGCTCTCCCACTCTGTTGGGCCGCAAAATGCACAATCTCTCCACACCTGGATGAAAAGAAAGACTATAAACACCCGGCACATCTAAAGCAGGTAAAAAAACTAATAAATATTTCATATCTAACTACGGACGTTTGCCATTTTACAGTGCTCATTTATGCCAGACTTTATCCGTTTCAGTTTACATTCCAAATGATCTTTTTTTGAAAATCTTTCCATCATAAACATTTGCAGTTGTTGCATTGCTTTCGGTTTATACTTCATTAAAAAAATAATCTTTCTTTTTTGCTCATACACACACACACACACACATATATATATAGTTTATTCATTTACTTGCACTAAGAATATTATTTTCATCCATCTTAATTGTTCATTTGTTCTTTCTGTAAACTATTTAATATATCTGGCTGATAATTAGTAATGGCAAACATGATTCCCCCATTAAATAATCCTACATGACCATCATCGCTATGAAATAATACAATATTGACGTTTTGTTACCTCTGTGGACATGGTAACAAATTTTATTCGTCGTGTTTTTGTAATGAAAAAGCTTTCGCACTCGACTTCTACAAATCATGTCATCTCTGACGTGCAGATACCTTAATTGACCAAAAAACGATTCGATTCAACCTAGCATCTAACTGCTACTATAACTATAACTCCTATTTTCTACTTTGCTTTCAATGTGTATTACGGTTCACTACGTGTTTATGCATTTGTATGCAAGCCAAATAAGTCTAATAAACAAGTGCACCAAAGCTGCTGATGAGGCAATTTTCTAACGACCCTGATTTACATAATGCAGCGCCAGAATCCAGTTTGCGTACACTGTAATTTATTCACAGTTGTAAAATCTAACCTAACGCAAAAATAACACAACAATAAAAATTCGTGTACAGGGAACGGTTATTCTAGCTAATGCTCAGCATTGAATAAAACTCATTTCAAGTGATTAAAAAAACAGTTCAGATGCACTGTTAAATTCATGTAATGAGAATTATTAGAAAGATCAAAAATGCCCTTGACTGATAAACGTCATCAACTAAAAATTCAGTCAAAATACAAACTATTTGACAAAATAATAAACATAAACTGCCATAATAAAAACAATAACTTAGACAAAAGAAAGCCCCGTGTGTTTGAAAAAGTTTAAAATATAGAGTAAGTAAAGTTAATTTCTGACAGTGATAGTGCTTTGAATTGAGATATTTTCAAGTAAATGCTTGTTAAGCTATTAAAAAAGTGAATTTCAACATAAGCTGATAAGCTTAATAGTCTGCCACGACGCACGCAACATTAGTAATTGGTTGAAGTGCGTTAGACATTCTCTCTAAAGATGATTTCTTACCTGATCTCAGCATAATATAAAAAAAGAAAACGTACAATTTTACAGCAAAATTACATCATAAAAAAATTAGATAACTTAATTAAAAAAACAACTTCACCCTTTCAAAGTATCCCTAATTAATCCCCAAGATTCAGAGAATCAAGACGCAAAAAATCAGAGATACTTCGTGTCATCTCTTGTTCAGCTTCGTGCCGTTTGCGATTTGCTACGTGTTGAAAGCATTTTTACTTTTTCTTTGTTGTTTTCAAACTTTCAGTAGTTATTGAACGCCGCAAATAGATTCAGAGGACGCTACCACCTGCCACATAAGTCTAATAAACAAGTGCACCATTACTGATGATAAAGCAATTTTCAAATGATGCTTATTTGCATAACGCAGCCCTGGAAACCACTTTGCGGACATTAGAAATGATTCTGAAAGATGAATTTTAACCGAATGTTGACATAATAAAAATAACAAAAGAAATTCATATATAAAGAGAACCACTAATCTAGCGGAGGCGCAGTGTTAGATTAAACTTATTTCAATTGATTTCAAAACAAATTTCAAATCCCCAATTAAATTCATTCACTGAGGACTATTTGAAAATTCAGAAATGATCTGAACTGGCAAAGTTCATCAATTAAAAATTTAGTCAAAACATAAACTATCTGACAGAACGCCATAACAAAAAGTTGACATAGACAAAACACGCCTTCGCATGCGTAAAAATTGTTTCAAATCAGAAGAACAATTAGCTGAAATGAAATTAATTTTTGAAAGCGTAGCATATTAGCGAGCATAAAAGCAATTTTTATTATACCATATTTGAATGATAAATAAACAATAAGCAGATGGTGTTATTTCATCAAACTTAATTGTACGGAAATTTCACGTTCATTGAAACATCTTCTTCTTGACAAAACATGGAATGAAAAATGAAAATTTCAGAAATTATTCAACACAAAATTTATCATTCGCAATTCACACCTACTATACTATATAATTCTAATTGCTTAAAATCTATTTGAGGTGCTAATTAATTGACTAATAAATGAACTTTCATCAGACCTCGCTTTTTTCAATTCTCACTAATGTTCGGCATCAATTCTTCACTGCATTGTTCAGTTATCACGACCTAGCGTTACAATAAAATTATTTCAAAAATGCCAATAAAGCAATCAAACTCGCATGAAAATTTTTATTTTATTTATTTCTTCTGATAACTATTACCATTGCAAATTTTTCATTGCGCTTTATTTACTTAACTAATGCACTTTGTTGGAAAGAAAATTTCAATCTAGCCTTGCCAACATTGAAAAGCATTTCTCATTCCTGAAACACTCAATTCATCTTTCTTACTAATCATATTTTAAATACTATAAACAATATAAATACAAAAAACAAAATGCATGCTCTCTTTAAGTTATAAGCTGACTTGTAAGAAGACAAAAAAAGTAATGACTTTATTTTAAAAAATTCAGATACATTGACAAATCAAAGCAATAACAGTTATTCGAAAATTCAGAAATAACCTTGACATTAAAAATTCAGTCAAAATATAAACTATCTGACAAAACTAACTTGGACAAAACACACCTACGCAAGTTTGAATTTGAGATTTGAAAATTCAAAAATGTCCTACATAAAATAAAACTCATCGCAAGAATCTTTTCAATAAATTATTAGCACACTAGTTGCGCGAGCTGACAAGCAAAATTTTTTAGACAAAAAATAGAATTTATCTAACGTAAAATTTAAAACATTTTTTCTCAATTTCAAAGCAATAGTACTTGGTATTTTTGATCGACTCTATTTACGACAAAATTCAACGACAGCGCAAATTCAAATTGAGAAGTTCATCCTCTTCTACAGTTAAATTTACACTTCTTCGCAAATTACTAATTAAAATGGCAATTTTTTCAAAGAACTTAATAAACCATAAAAAAACTGAGAATTCTGTTTTAAACATTTTTCAATTTTACTGCATATTGAAATAAAAAAATGATCAAATGCTAAAATATACATGCATTGTTTCATAAACAACAAAAACTGTGCTTTAATATTAAGTTTTACTTTGATGTAATTTCTTTCGCTTGCACTGTTGTTACCCGGCGCTGCAATTCATACAAAATCACTCGAATGAACTGTTAACTCTGAATGCAACATTTGCTTTTCTTTAATTAGCCTTTTAATTTGCAACTTTCTTATCGTAATCTCTCAATGGACATACTGTATATTACAGTACTTTTAATTACATATTACATTCCTATAATTTTAGTTTTAAGATGTTTTTCAACAAACTCTTAAAGTCATTTTTCTCTTTTTCATGTTTCAGCGGTTTCTTTTCCTATCTGTGTGTTCAGTGCAATTGCGCCATGAATGTTTAAAAAGACCAGTAATTACAAATTTAACATACGCCAACAATGAAGTAATCATCTCATTTTATTAAGATTGGAAAATCAAGTGAACCATAAAAATAAAAAACAGTTAAAATATAAACATCAAAATACATTTTCTTTTAACCGGTTGTGTGACTATGGAAGGCATTGACGCTGAAATATTTCAATTATACGCAATCAAAGCCACATTTTGCTGGTAATCAGTAAAATAGTATTCCTCATTTGTTAATTTCAAGAACTTTCGTCCGTTTCTTACTTTCTAGTTTTTTAGAAAATATTCAAATAACCTCAACCGCTATGTATAATTGTTGAGCACTTGAAACGTCACATTAGATTGTTTGCAATGTACACATCAGCGTAATGTTTATGATTTTCAAGTTTTCCATTTTTTACATTTTTGACAATGTTCAAAACACTAATTTCAAAACTGATCTATACAGTTTTACACAGAAATTTATTTTATACGAAATACTCCATCATAAAGTGGAATGCATATTTTGAAGTTAATCATCATCAAATAAGCAATATTAAAGCATCGAAGTGACAAGAGCAAAATTATATGACACTACTATCAGTAAAGAAAACAATCGCACTGCTATTGATAAGAATAAAATTTTAAGATGAAGCGCATCTGCTGAGTTTACGTTTGATCTATGTTAATTGCAATAGAACATAATGCTGAATTACTTTCAGAAAATGATTTTCCGAGTCATTTCGACAAAGTATAAAAAATAAAGTATTAAATTTCTGAGATTCATTAATTGAAATTTTAAGCATATTACTTGTGCTATTAAACAAAATGTAAATTTCACACTACTAATTACACCTGAACATTATATATATATATAAGTATCACATTAAATCATAAAGTATAGATTTTCTCAATTTTCAAAAATATAGCTCTTGGTAGTAATAAAAATTATAAATTCCATATCTTTTCTTAGCTAAATTATAATTCAACAAAAAATATAACATGCCAACTCATAAAAATAACCAACTTCTCATGTGTAATATTTATGAATCATCAGGATGATTGAGCTTCTAAAAAATCATAAACCATTTTCCAGAAATAAAGATCACAAATGAAGAAAACGCAAATCAACTATTTCCATTGTCCGGCTTTACTTTGCAAAGATCTTCTATTCTGGTGTCACTGTACATCATCAGCGTCAATTATTTCAAACAAAGTCCATATTGGAAACAAGAAAATTGAATTTACACGGAAATTTTCATTTCATTAGGCATTCTGACAGATAATCATTGCTAAACATTTTTGTCATATGTAATATTTACCATAATGATGGAATTAAAGTAAGACCTACAAAAATAATAAAGATCTAAAACTTAAAAAAGTAGTAGAAGTATATTTATGAATTTGGTGTTGTATTTTTACTTGTGAGAAATAGTGTTATGCATTGCATCAAACTTGCTTCATCATTACACCGCAGAAACTGTTTTCCTGATTAATATCACTTAAACAACATCATGAAAGTGTAATAAAAGAGATTCCTATTTAATAACTGTTATTAATTAATTGGCACAATCTATTGATTGATGTCGAAGTTAATTTACTCAATTGATTAATACTATATAGAGTAAAAGTAAAAAATAAATAATTATAAATAGTACCAAAAAATATTCAAACATACCTTGAGATATAAAAAATTTTGCAACAGAAAATGGTAACCGGACACTGCCTGATTTTAGCACTTCAAAGCTGCCAAAGCTATTCAAACCTTATTTATATGAACAACGATTGATGAAAATACTACACAATGTATGCAAATATAAAATAGCAATGTAACAAAGTAGACAACATAAAGATAAAATAAGTGAAAGCAGTAAATGCTGAACATTTTTTTGTATTTTCAACAAATCCGTATAGTAAATAATATATGGATTCTTTCAATTTATGGATGACAACTTTCATACAGCGAAATGAACAAAAACAATAAAATAAACAATATTTCTGAAAAATAAATATTTGTGAGAAAATAATTTTTATTATCAAAATCATAATTTAAATTTGGACGTTGTATAAATAAAAGAAATTTGCATTTGATTATTAAGTATAATATTTGTTGTTCTGAATCTAATTGAGATGAAAAGGTTACATCCAAAGCTGGCGAAAACATAGCAATGCATGCAAACTTTTTGGGCCTCATATAGATGACAAGCCCTTGAAGTGTGGTGTAGAATTTATCAGATCTTTCGCTTACTTTCCTCTTCACTGCCCTTCAGTGCAGAAAGCAGCAGATCAACCAACAGTGGAATACGAACAAGAGGACGTCTCCACTGCTAGTTGAAATGAAATAATTCTTATATTTATAATAATATTAATATATTATTATTACAATTTATTTTTTTTCTATTTTTAATCCATTTCTTTGAATACAGTATATCTAAAAATGTAATGTTTATTAAACAATGAATTTTATAATCAAAATTTAAATTTCCCTATACCATAAAAATAAAGCCATATCATTTTATAATTAACATATAAGACTTTTACTATATTCTATATGAAGTTTATTTGAAAAGATACAAAACGGTAGATATCCGCTGTTGCTGCTATTTGATTTCCTATACATCCCATTAACAAGTGGTCTGCAACCGTGGAATACGAAAAAGCGGACGTCTCCACCGCCAATTAAAATGAAATTATTCTTATATTTATATTTAAACATACAAATTATTGTTGCCAATTATTTTTAGTTTTCAATGTATTTAATTAAAATTTATAACATTTTAATTTGAATATTTACCATTTAATTTTATTATAATTCCTTTTTTACATATTTGAAATGATTAATATCCTAAAAAGCGCAATTTCATTTTTCATAAAAATTTTCATGATAAAAGACTGAAAATATTTAAACTAAAAAGTCGAAATCTTTGAAAAAATTTTCATTTACGCACTGCTGCATAATGCCCTTTTTAAATTAAAAATAATTATGAATGAAAAAATCAGTATATAAACAACATGTTCTTCTCTCAATATTAGATGAAAAATAAAAGAATATTACGTGATTTTGATTTTCAAAAAATCAATAAAGTGTACTAATACAGGTAGACCAGTTACACGTTGAATAAACAAAAGATGCCACCAAGGAAATGATTTGTAAACAACGCTGATTTGCATAATGCTCGCGAGAGGCTTCGTATTTTCTGAATAATGAATTCTTATAGCATCTCAACCAAATATGGGATATAAGAAATTCAACTTTTGGCAGAAGCTCTTTTCCATAATTAAAACAGTTTACTTTCAATAATTAATTCGTTCATAAAATATTTTCTATTTGAAAATCTATATACTTTAACATACTGCTGTTAAACATGAACATTCAACATCTATTTTTATCAATATTTTCAATCAGTTTCATCAATATCAAAAATGAAATGCAACTTACAAAAAAATAATCAATTTTCCATCATTTACAGATAAATCTGCTTGTACTGTTGTAAAAATTTATTAACTAATTTGAATTCAAATCTTGATGCTTGTCCGACGTTCCCATAAAATATCCCCATTTCTGTTCTAAATGTGCGCCATTAGCCTTCAATTATTTCAAATCAAACCTAGAAAAGAAAGAACAAAATTGAATTAGCATGCAAATTTTCATTTGGTTCATTTCGATTGATAATGAGGCAAAGAAACTACCACGCCATAGTAGGAATTCGTTAAATAATGGTAAATGAAAGAAAATAAATTTACGTAAAGCATGAAAATCCCTGAGCTATATATTTCATGGTTTATATTTATTTTTCTTTTTTTTATAAAATAAATATTTTTGGAAATAAGCATCCAATATACTGCGTGCTCTTTTACAAAAATTTACTATTCGATATCGATAGTCGATGATCCAATTATGAATATTTCTAAATTTATTTTTCATGAAATGAAAATCTTTTTTAAAGAAAATGTTCAGGTTGGTTTCTTGAAGCTTTATAAAAATTAAATGTTGCTCTTATATCCGGCTAATAATTGACAATAATTAGAGGTTTGCTGATATCGATTATCATAATCCACATCTGGAACAATAGATATTTCGATAAAATTCCAATAAAATCTGAAATAGAAAACAATAGCAGAAGAAACATAATCAGCTCTTTTTCGTTTTTAAATATAGGGATTATTTGAAAAAGATTTGTTAAACATAGCGAGTTTTATTTGAATCAAAATGTAACTATCAGTATTGAATGGAAAAATTTTAATTTGTTAACAAAAACCAATTTGTTCAAATTCTTGAACTACTGCAGAAACTTTACTGTTTTAAAATTATTTATTTACTGAATTATGTGATGATGTAAATGATCATCTAAACAGTTATTATTTTAAATTCTTCTTGTGAAAAAAATGTTTTTTTAATCATTGATATGATTTTTTTCTCTTCATAGATTTCGTGTTTATGAAATCTGTTATTTATGAATGAAAATTAATAGTGACCTTCGTTTAAAAGTTTTATTGATAAAAATATTGACGTGTCAATAATTCTACTAATTTCTTAGCCTTTTTTTTCATTTTTTTCAATTTATTTTTAAAGTTTGGTGTTGACCTTTATTACAGTAAATATAAATATGTACTTGCTTTACTTTTTGCATTACCGTAAATCGCAACGGTAACCATTTTACTGCGGTATTGCGTTTGGTTTCCATTCGGATATTCGAGAGAAAATGTTGTCATTTATGCGTTGTGGGTCGTTTGCTACTGTCGGCTTGTCGGCTGTTTTGAAACAGTCTGCTAATGGCGGATTTTCGTTGGAGTCAATTCGTCTATTTGCGAGTCGATCGTATCGCAGCGCTGGGCAAGCCGTTCGTCGCAAAACATTGAAAGAAATCCTTACTCAACCGGCGACCGAAACACGTGAGATGATTTGAATGTTAATTTGAAATAATACGCACGGTATTATGTAAAAAAGTAAACTTTTATGAATTGTTTAGCTTTTTTTGCCGGTAAATTAGCTGTAGCTGGTGGGGCCGCATTGAGCATTGGTGCTCTTTGTTACTATGGACTTGGTTTGTCTTCAGAATCCGGTATTTTGGAACAGTCGATGTATGATCATTATATTCTTGCATGTTTCACATTATATTCGAAGATTGAAATTATTTAGGCTTTGGCCTGAATATGTACGAAACCGAGTTCACAGCACGTATCAGTATCTTGGTGGTAGTCTGTTACTTACCACAGCTTCTGCTATGGCGGTCGCTCGAACACCGTCCATCATGAACATCTTGACTCGAAATTCAATCTTGGTGAGCAAAAGTGATGTGCAGGTAACCTTCGCACATTTTTTTAATTTCATCATTTTTAGGGAATGTTTGGAACAATGGCAGCGTTGATTGGAACTGGAACTCTTTGCCAAAGTATTGCATATGACAGCGCAAAATTGGACGCGAAGCACATTGCATGGGCATTACATTGTGGCACTCTTGGAGCAGTTATAGCTCCGCTGTCTTTTCTTGGAGGCCCACTTTTGATTCGAGCAGCCTGTTATACTGCCGGTGTTGTTGGAGGTGAAATTTGATTTTTATTTATTTATAAACAAAGAGCTATGTAAAAGTTTTTAAGGTTTGTCCGCTGTGGCTGTGTGTGCTCCAAACGAGAAATTTTTGAACATGGGTGGAGTTTTAGCGATGGGCTTGGGTATCGTGTTTGTCTCTTCAATCGGTAAATGGAAATGTTATAAAATTGATTTATTCATGTCATTTGTGTAATTTTAAGGTACTTTCTTTTTGCCCCCGACAACCATGTTGGGCGCCAGCATGTATTCAGTTGTCACCTACGGAGGCTTGGTGTTGTTTTCTGGATTTTTGCTTCACGACACCCAGCGTGTTGTCAAAATTGCTGAGCATTATCCCACTTATGCTTTAAAACCATTTGATCCAATTAACGCGTAAGATTTGTTATATTTGATTTTTTTGAATTAGTTTATTTAATGTTGCTTTTATTTTAGACAAATTGGAATTTATTTGGATACAATCAACATCTTCATGCGTATCGCGATGATTCTGGCTAGTGGCGGAGGCGGAGGCGGAAATCGTCGACGTTGAAAAATCGTAGCCAGTTGATGGAGAAGAAAATTATATTGAAATTAGTGATTAAAATTTTTTGAGTTAGAATAACATTCAAAAGAAATTCAGAATGAATAAAATTTACAGAAAGCAACTTGATAATTTACATGATCAGTTGTCAGCAGTTAAAGTCATTGGTTTTTCCTTTTCTGTTCTTTGTTTTTCAATAACTGGGGTATCTCTTGGGACGTCTGGCAGAATGATCTCATCGGTTTCGTTGAGCAATTGTTGAAAATCCTGATCAACAGCTTCATCGTCGACTCCGCTTAATGCATTTGAAATCAAATCACTAATTTGTTGCTGATATTCAGCTGAAATTTGAGTTTCTTGTAGAATATTTTCCACCTCATTGAGGTTGAAAACACGATTAAGATTAGCCAAGCAAGCGTTCCCATCTTTCAAAGCAGATAAAACCGACGCTCGTACTTGTGCCGACTGAACGCCATGAATGAGTTGTTCCACTTTGTCCAACTGTTCTGCTAATTTTAATAATTCTTTTTCAAGAAAACGCTTCTTTTTCAAAATCAACAAAGCTCCATCACGTTTGCCCAAAGATAAAAGAGTTCTCGCAACGTTTCGTTCACGTTCCATGTTCACTTGTAGCTGTTTTTCCATTTGCTTCATTCTGTCCCTTTGACATTTCAGCTGCAGCACAACTTGATCATGATCAGTGACACGCGAACGAGATTTACCAAACCAATTGCCCATTAATCAAACCTTCTTAGCCGCTTTTCAAAATGAGAGTAGATTATTTGCGCAATTACTGCTTACAGTTAAAAAAAGCTACATCAACAATAAAATTCATAAATTACTATTATAATTATTATCTTTATTATTGAAATTTAATTTTAAAGTATGCTCAATCATTATAACGCCATAGCAGTGCAAATGAACACTACTAATTGAAATGCACAAAACAGTTAATTTCTATGTAGATAACGTGATAGTAATACTTTTATCGTTAAGTTATAAAATATCAAAATTAACAAATTTTACAAAGATATTTACCTAATTTATATATTTTGTAAAATTCCAATTTAGCATTGCTTCGGCATAATTTATTAAAAACAAAAATGTCATAAATTAAATAAATAAAACTACTGTAATCAAAAAGTTTACAGTAAACTTATCTATGTTACAGTAAGCATCTGCATTTTTAGAAAATGTGAAAAATTGCAATAATTTGTATTCAATTTAAGAAATATTACTTTGGATGCTTTACTTTATTTTTAAAAATACTATTTAAACATATTTCAATCTTTTAAAAGTGCTTTAATTTTTTCACAATTTTATTTTGCTTCCCACTATTTGGTACAACTTGTTATAACTGCTACATCATGTGTGACATGAGCTTAAACATGCAATTAACAATTACTTTAATTCAAAATTGTAAAATTTACTCAATACAGGCAAAGCATATCAACACATCATGAACGCTTAGACCGTGAACACAGAATTATTTCGCTTTAGATATTTTCAAGGTTTGCATAAACTACAGATTCACTCATGTAGAACTTTTCGCTGTGTGATTTTCGTTATCTTCTTTCCGCAGATCAGAAATTTTCTCGTTCAATGTTCCATCAATAACTATCTTATCTCCAGGTTTGAATGGTGGCAATCCCAAATATGGGCAAGTAGAGCATCGATATGCATCGCCGAGATAACACTAAAAAGGAGGAAAATGTAAAACAAATAAAATATGACTGAAACGTAGCGCAACATTTCCACAAGACGATTTTGCATTTTTATCAGAATCGCCGAAAGTTTCTGCCAATCCACAAGTGCAATTTTTGCATGGTCTTTTCTTACTCGTTAAGTTTGAAGAATCAGATAAGTCACAAGTATCTTAAACAGAAATTAAATAAATATACAAGTCAAGAATACAATGCTATGTATATTTTACTTTTCACTGGCAGAATTACATTTTCAGCAATAATGATTTCATCCTCGTTAATAAGTTCATTATTTAAGTCTTCGTCTTCCAGTAACCAAACTGAACCTGATGGTTTTGCAACCGAGTCATTTGCTATAAATCCGAACAATGGAATAAAAATGTTCAAAACAATATAACGCTTACATGAAGAAACTGGAACTGTGCTAGTAAATATAACACAATCTGAACTAGCATGTTCCTAAATTAAAATGAACTCATTTTCATTATATACAATTGAAAAATGTGTTTACTTTCTCAACTTTGTTTCGTTTGAAAACTTCGGTTATTTCTTCAAGAATATCATCCGATTCGATTTCTGAAACATTTAAAAATCAAACTGCTTTTAAAAGCAATACAATTACATAAAGTCAAACTAAAAACCTACATTTATTAAACTGAATAGACCTATTGTTGATAAGTAACATACATACTTCCTTCTTTCACATATATTGATATGCTTCCACCAGGAACAACTGAAGAAATCAGTTTTCTGAGCAATGAGACATTCGGCTCGGATGTTGTCAATAAAACGGCATTCAGATATAAACCATTATTGTCCAAAAAATCTAAGAAAAAATCATAAGAAATATAAATCACCACCAGAACTTTTAAAATAAGACACATATTTGTGTATTTAATCTAACTAAACAAATCTGCTAATAACCCAAAATTTACTACTCAACTGCCTTCGTATAAAATTTTGTATTGCAAACTGCTTTACCTAATTTAGTAATAGAACGTAAAGTTATCTTAAAAAAGCAAGCATTTTCTTCCAAACAATCGCGTTCAGCCAGAGCTTTGGTAGTCCAAAATTTTCGCCAAGAAGAAATAGACTGCGGTTCATCGTCAACATCATATTGTGAAACAATTAGCAAAGGATGCAGCTTTGATTTGTCCATCACCTAAAAAAAGGAAGTTTCATTCAATTTCAGATTTCATCATTTCTAATACGTTGAACACGATAGGAAGAATTAAAGAATGCGAAATAAACTATCAAGTATATATCGAGTACTGTATTTCATTAATCAGATGTAAATAATTACGTCATTCCTTGTTATATTGTGATACTAACCAGAAGAGGAAAACTTTTCAACTTAATAAATGAATGAACATTATAAACGATTAAATATTTCTAAGAGATCTTCAAGCCACTACGCAATTTAATTTCATGTGTAATGTATATTAAAAAAGAAAATACTGTGGAGAGTGAACGCTGAAAAGATTTTATAAATAAATCAATTTTTATTTCAACAGTTGATTGAAAGTCGAATAAGAATGAGCCAACGATGTTACATTTCTTTTCTAAAATGCAGACTGTATCTCATACTTCTTCAGCATAAAATTAAAAATCACTTGAGATAGTTTTTACAGTTTTACCACTCTTGAGGTAATCAACATTCATAATAAACAACAATTCAAAACACTGTACTGAAAAAAAACAGATTTTGTAGTTCTCGTACAAAACAAAGCAATTTTTGTAACTGATTTTGGTGTTTACATTTATGACTTTGTTTGTATATGAAAAATGTGTTTTATTAAAAATAAAAAACTTAATTTACATTTTAAATTATTTTAAACATTTTATGTATTTTTTTACGGTGAAATGCTTTGAAAAAGTTTTTTCCTACTGTATTTGTATATCAAATATTAGAGGAACTTGATTATCAATATGGAATAGTCCTTCTATTTGTCAGATTGGCATTAGCAATATACATCAATTTTACGGTAGTGGCGTCCTTTGATTGAATAGTTTGCACAAATAAGTGCTATACTGCGTTCAGTAGACACATATTTAATTTAAAATACTTTTGAATTCAGTTTTTTTCAAGAAAATAAAAGGTAAAGAAGCGAATTTGCTTACATTGAAAATTGAACATCATATATGAAGTTTATCACTAAAGTTATTAATACTTGATATGAGTGATATTTTAAAGATGTTATGATGGTGCCCAGTTATATTAAATTGGTAATTTCGATTGATTTGAGGTTGTCAAAAATAGAACAGTGTCTCTTGAAAAATATTTTGCTAGTGAACTTCTTTTTTACTTTGAATTTTTTTGTCATTTTATTTGCTACGAAAAGTTAAGAAAGAATTTAGATTAATTTACCAGTCGTTGTATTGTAATATTTTATTTTAAACAATTTAGAAAGGGAAATTTTTCACTGTAGTATTCGAATATGATATAATTTTGTTAAGAAGCTTGTTATTTCAAGAAGAAAATGAAACATTTTTAATGAATGATGTTTGCCGGACTGAAAATTACTTTTCTTGCATATTGTAGATGTCAGCCGAAAGTAGCGTTTGCCATAAACTTGTTTTTGACTTTCTAAAGAAGAACTTTAACGAAGCTGCTGCATTGAAAATATATGGTGGCTCAAATAGAATGCTTCTGAAATCGGTAAATCAAATAATTCTATATTTGTCGAGTACTTATACAAATGCTTTCTGCAGAATGAGCCAGCAAGTGACTTGGAGACGATTGTTCGCAATTATTTGTATGTATACTTGTTTACTTTTTATTTTATTTATATGTGTATGATATCATTTTGCTTTTTTTATTTGGTAAATGAATGCTTGTTTTCCAAAGCAAATTTAATTTTTTTACAAAACATTGTTTAGAAGTGCTGATGCAATAGCAAACAAGAGAAAGATCGAACTGAATAAAGGTGAAATTATTTATGAAAAGTGTTTTTTTTATTTACGGTTACTGAGTAATGTAATTTGCAGGTGTTGGTGCTAATAAATTAAAAGAAGTTGCCGTTAGATCGAAGAAAGCTTCAAGTAGTAGCGACACTAGTAGCGATAGTAGTTCTGATGAAGAATGCATTATGCCCAATAAAATTGTACAGTCGATGAAGCAGGCGGTAGCGCATATTTATTGTGTTTAGTTTTGGTTAACATGGTTAACAATATAAGAAATCTTGCATTGTAGACAAGTGCACCTTATGTAGCTAAAGTTGAGAACAGTTCGGACGATTCAGACACGGAAAGCTCTGATGGTGAAGCAGCGTCTAAAAAAATTGCCGTTCAACAGTCGACAGGGCCATTGGCATCAAAAAGTCCTGGAATGAAGGAGACAAATAAGGTTTTGAATGGATCATCAGTGAAGGTAAGAAAAGCAATAATGCATTTGATAATTGCATTGATGTTTTCATAAAATTTTTATAGAAGGTAGCTGCGATGAATGTTTCTAAAGCATTGTTTCTGAAGCGGCAGATGCTTTCAAAACAAGGAGAAAGCAGTGATAGTAGTAGCAGTGACAGTTCGGATGATGAGACAGCAGTGAAAACAACGGCAAATTTGAATCAAAAAGGCAAAATAAATATGGTAGCGAGGAAGGCTATCAACAAACCGGAAGAAGAGAGTTCAAGCGACGAATCAGATGTGCAGACAACTCCAGTCAAGAAGGCACTTGCATCTTTGAAGAAGTCAGAAAATTTGAAATCCATCCCAAACAAAGAAGAAGTTCAAAAATTGAAAAAACAACAAACACATCAGCCTTTGGTGGGGAAATTTAACAAAGCTGCGATCATACAGACAGCGGGTAAAAAAGTAGCTGCAAGTAGCGATAGTAGCAGCAGTGAATCGTCGAGCAGCGATGAAGCGACGCCGTTGAATAAGAAAGGCTTGAATACAGTAATGCAAAAAAAGTTAGCATTGAATAATCAAAATGATACATCATCAAGCACGGATTCCAGCAGTAGTAGTAGTAGCGAAGATGTTGAAACGTTGAAGTCGGTTAATCAAAGAGCAATTGCAACTGCACCATTGAAATCTAAAGTCAAAGCTGAGACGGACTCCAGTTCCGAAAGTGACAGTTCATCTGAAAATCCTCCGCCTGCGAAAAAGCAGAAACAGCTAAACAGTCGTGCAATTGAAGCGAAGCATCCTCTGACAGTGGCTGGGAAAAATATTTTTGGAAAAAAAGAACAATCTTCTGACAGTGACAGTACCACTAGCAGCAGTGAAGAGGAAGTGAAATTGAAAAAAGAAGTGAAGATGGTTCCAATGATGTCGATGATGTCGTCATCTGCTGTTCAAAGAGCGGCTTCATTATCCGAAAGTGATACTACCACATCTTCTGAAGATCTTGCTGCTGCAAAGCCGATTATGAAGAAAACGGCACAGTCGGTAGTCAAAAGCAGCACTACATTGGAGACTTTAAAAAAGAATGTACATAAATCTGATACTGACACTAGTGACAGCAGCAGCAGCAGCAGCAGCAGTGACGATGGTATGAATTTAATTGATCAAGTGACAAAAGACAAGGCAGTTCTCAGCACAGCAGCATATCAAAGCAAGAAGAAGCTTACCTCTGTACAGAAAGCGAAAGTGTCCGATTCGGAAAGTACAAGCAGTGATGATAGCTCTTCGGATGATGAGCTTGTGAATAGCCATTTTCAAGAAAAAGCGGGAATTTTGAAGAAAAAAGCATCGAGCAGTAGTGAAAGTTCATTGACATCGAGCGAAGATGAAGAAGCAGCAACAGCAACAGCAGCGAAAAAGAGCAACGAAAATAAGAATAAGAAATTATTGCATTTGGAGAAGAAGAACGGTTTGCCGAAAAGCGCAAAAGTTACACCGCATGCGGTGAAGAATATTCCAGTGATACAGAAAGTAGCTGATTCTTCAAGCAGTGACGACGACGACTCTGAGCAGAAGGATGCGAAGACCATTGCAAAGAGTACTTTGGGTGTTGCTAAAGGAAGTGGAAAATCTGTTCCTGGATTGGTGAATAGTAAGAAAAGAGCACGTGATGATGTGACTTCGGATTCTGATGAAGAAAAGTTAAATGAAAGTCAAGCGAAGAAGCAGAAAAAAATTATGCCATCATCACCTGCACAAAAGAAACAAGAAACATCCGACAGTTCCACTACTTCTAGTACTGATTCTGAAGAAGTGGAATTACCCAATTCGAAGTCGAAAATTATTACACCGATGATGCAAGCGAAAATGAATGCGGATAAGAAGAAAGTGTCGTCAGATTCTGAAACATCATCTGATGAAGAAGAAGGGAAATCAGAGGAAACTCAGGCCGTCAAGCAGCAGCAGTTGGCTACTTCATCATCATCAGTACGAAAGAAACAAGCAACATCCGACAGTTCCAGTAGTAGTGCTGAGTCGGAACCAATGGATGTGTCTGATTTGAAATTGAAAACGAGTACGCCGAAAATTACGCAAATGAAGCCACGCCCTTTGATGTTTGCAGCTCAGAGTAGCGGTGAAAAGTCACTGTCAAAAAGCTTTGATGGACAAATGTTGAAGAAACGACCTGCCGCAGCGAATGAAATGAATAAAAGTTTCAACAATAGCCAAAATGGTCAGTCAGCAAAGAAGAAAAAGATGAACGAGAGTGGTGGTAATACAGATGGGGTAAGAAAAAGTTTTATTTACGACAAGATTTTCAAAGAAATATTAAATATGTTTTCTTCCTGTTTGAAGAAACCGAGTCCATTTCGACGTGTTTCTGCTTCAAAAAATGATTTGGACGAACCATTTCGTGATAATTCCTTCAAATCAAAAGTAATCTTATTTCTTTTGTCTTACAATTTAACTTGATAATTTTAATACTTTTACAGTATGACGAATGGGGTAAAAAGGCGTATGAAACTTTTTCCACTGTGAAAGGGAAGAACTTCCGCAAGGAGAAGACAAAGAAGAAGCGCGGTACATACCGAGGAGGTCGTATTGATCCAAACGTTACAAACTCGATCAAGTTTAAGACCGAATGAATTATCATCACTGTGCACATCTTGCTTGAATTAAATTATGAATAAAAGTTTTTCAGAAAATGAGTGTGAAACTTTTTTTTCTCAAATTATTCGGGTAAAATATTTTTTAGTCGATGCAAATCAGTTTGTGACGTTTTTTGTTTTTTTTTGAAAATGCAATTTGATATTTTCAAAAAAAGAAGTTTCCACGTTGAACAGGATGAACGAGTTGTAATTTACAGTAAGTAACTTCGCATCTGCGAAAGCATCGTTTGGTTCATTTGACAAAATGTTCAAAAATATTTTCATACTATAATCGGAAAGTTTTATTCTTTGTTACTTACTTTCTATTATTACTGTATTGTGCCTGAGAAAGCTCAAATCTTAATGTTGGTTGTTGTTTATCAATTTAATTGTTGGTGAAGGTTTTTCGACAGATTTGAAAGCGACATTTGTGCTTGATTTTGATTCTACTTGCCAGAAAGAGATTGTTCCGTTGTGGAAGAATGATTTATGGAAGAGAAGAATAAAAAGTTGATCAGCAAAGTGGAAGAAATACTGAACGATCCGCCGCTGCTGGAACGCTTCGATGGTAATTTGAATTATTTGTGCAAAATTGTCTATTTGTGAATGTGATTTGATGATTGTGGTGGTTTCATATTGTGAACAGTGTGAAAATTTTGTCAATTGGTCTCATTCACACGTTGATGTATAGTGATTTTCAGAGCCGACTCCAAATTGCAGCCCTATTCCGGATGCGCTGGTGCAAATTGCCCCCAAAGAGTTGGGCAAGGCTGCCGATGGGCGTTGGTCCGAGGACCACATCAAATTTGTCCTGATTGCTCTGGTCGAAATGGTCTGCTGTTTGAGCGAGTCGAACCCGGAAAAGCAGACGAAATTGTTTTGCGGTATTTTTTTTTAATTTGTTTTTGATAATGATTTCTCAAAGTTGAGAAAAAGTTTTTCAGTTTTATCTCAAACTCTCGTTGAACTCGGAGTAAGCAGTTGTGTAATATTTTGCTTGGATCAGTCTGATTAATGATGTTAATTGATGTTTTACAGTTGATTCCTCCGTTGTTGATTTCAAATGAACTTTATTCAATTCGTCAGCAATTTTTCTTGTCCATGGCTCATTTGTTGGAAAAAGCCCAATGCTTTTTGGATCCAAATGTAAATCAACGGGTTTGTTTGTTTGTTTTTGTAATTCGTGTGAAAATTTTGCTTTTCAATATTTAGAAATCCATTAAAATGCTCGAAAATAGATCAATATCATTTCCCGAATTGGATGACAAAAGTGTAGCAATGGTGAATGAAAACAAGAACAACATTGCAATCAGTCGGTATAAAATTGATTTTGTGGAAATTTGCCAACTTGGCAAAGGTGGTTTTGGTCAAGTGGTCAAAGTAATATTTGTTTGTTGGCTTGTTGTTATGAATGCATTCGTGTAAATTTTTGAATTTTTTATTTCAGGCTTTGAACAAACTTGACGATCAAGTTTACGCTGTTAAGAAAATTGAATTTTCCGTACTTTCGCCGGAACAGTGTTTGAAAGTCGGTCGTTATTGTTGTTGTCAGTTTATTAAAAAAAATTTTTTTTTAATGATAATTTTCTCAGTTGCTTGGTGAAGTACGCTTTTTGGCCAGGTTGAACCATCCGAACGTGGTACGGTATCACTGCGCTTGGCTAGAGTTTGACCCGCAGGCGGTTGAAACTCTGCCAACGTCGTCGGAGTCGTTGAAAATTCGAGAATTACAGTAATACATAATTTTTTTTTCTTATTCGTCTGTTGGTGTTTATTATTATTTTTTTCTAAAATTTGAATTTCAATTCAGAGATGGTCGTGTTGTTTCACCCAACAACTGCCACAACGACGAAAATATCCGAGGCACATTTTCGCCTGAGTCATCGTCTTTGCGTTTGCCGCGGTCGCGTTCTTCGCCTGAGATTGTGTTCGCCTCGACCAGTGGCGCCGGTGGTCAAAGTTTCCAACCAAAATTGTGGGAAAATTGTCCAGCTTCATCTTCTCAAGCTTCTTGTTCTTCATCATCATCATCTTCGTCGTCGTCGTCGTCTTTTTCCAATTTTACCGGTTCAGAAACGAATTTTGCCCCAAAATTGAAGAAAAGCAAAAAAATTGTATGAAGCTGTTCGTTTGACTGAATTGTAATTGGTCATTTTATAGTGTAAGTTTGTTTCAGCCCAAGGCTCTGAAGCTTTATTTGCAAATGGAATTGTGCTCTTTGACGTTGAGAGATTGGATGGACGAACGCAATGCTGCGAAATCAAATTGTAATTTTCTCTATTCAGATTATCAAAAAAGAAAGTAGGTCATCTGAATTGAGTTTGAATTTTCAGCTTCTCTGTTCGATGCAGTCAATGCGGACGTCAACGAAATCATCCTTCGCCAACTGCTCGAAGCGATCCAATACATTCACAGTCAGAATGTCATGCATCGAGATTTGAAGGTTGCCTTTGTTGTTGTCACGTAATTAATTTATTTATTTATTCAAATATTTTTCAAGCCGAGCAACGTGTTTCTCAGTGGCCAAAAACCGCAAGTGCTGTTGGGTGATTTCGGTCTGGCTTCTCACTTTTTGCCTCCGGAAATTTGGTCCCAACAAGATAACTTCACTGCAGTTGAACAGCAACCGCAGCAGATAAAACAGCACAGCAAAGCTATTGGTACTTCTCTGTACGCTTCACCGGAACAATTGAAATTGTCCATATACGACAACAAGGTTTGTGTGTGTGTGTGTATATCTTTTGCAAAATTCAAAAATATCTATATCTATATATATATATATATATATATATATATATATATATATTGTTTTCTTCTTCTTCTTCATTTGCCCTTCCATCACAGACTGATATGTACAGTTTTGGGATTATCGTATACGAGATGTATTTTCCGTTCCAAACGGCTATGGAACGTGCGGTTCACATCGGTCGACTGAGGCAACAACGCATTGCTGAAGATTTTCAACAAAAATGGCCAGTGATCGTCAGTTGATGATCATCATCATCATTGTTAGTTATTGAGAAAAAAAAAGAATTTTCAAATTTTTTAGGCGGGAATTGTTTCCCAGTTGACTCAACAACAGCCAGCTCTGAGGCCGTCAGCGGCAGAACTTATTCGCAGTGGACTTTTCAAAAGTGAACAAGATGTACGCTATTATCAGTATAAAGAAACAAACAAGTAAACAAATAAATATTTGTAATTTTCTAGACCATTCATGCACTGAGAGAGGAAAACGCGAAACTACTTCGTCAATTGGCCATGCTGGAAGCTCGTTTGCAACGTTGCCACTGTTGTTCAACCGATGATGAGGATGAGCATGATCAACAACAATTGACCTCGTAAAATAATAATTTTTTCTTTTACAAAAATATGCACGCCTATTTTTACACACGAAACAATGAATAAAAAATGACGTACGTACCTTTCTGTTTTACAGAAATGAATTTTAATAATAATTGTAAATTAAAAATAGAAAAACAAATATATGTGTCATAATATACGTTATTATTTTGTTTTGCTCAAAGAGAATTTCAATTTCGGTCTCGAACCTCCTTTGCCAAGAATGATCGTCTGCTCTTCTCGGACAATTTTGTCTTTTTCTTTTTTCAATTCTTGACGTTCCGTCTCAAGCATTCTCTTCGTTTCTAGCATCAGAAGTCTTTCTTCATCCTTGAGAAGAAAAAAGAGAGAGAGAGAAAAATTAATAGACTTACAGAATATTTTCATTTCATTATGCAAATTAGAAATTTACTAATTTTCGTTTCGACTCTTCCAGCTCTTGCAATTTTGCCTGAAGCTGTCGTTCCAGCTCTTCGCAACGCTGCTTCGACTCCGCCTGAAAACAGTATCCAGTGTCGATTAAAGCGCCAAACGTTCATCATACTTACGCCACCTGTCGATGTGCATACAAGCCGACGGTTATTTTTTTTTTAATATATGCTAATCAACACACACACACACACACATCCAATATTGCACTGCTGTTATTTTATGCGAATATTGGACTATATCAGAACCGAAAGAGGTGAAACTTACAATACACATACGTTTGGCGATCGTCCGCGTCTCATTTGCATAGCAAATACCTGTCATCAACTCCAACGAAAAAAAGCCTATGTTCAACGCACTTAGTGAACCAACAACAACAATAACAACAAAAATGACAACGAGACTACAACAACAACAACAACAACAACAACACAAATAGTTCAAACGAAAAGCTTTATTCAAAAATCTGACAGACAAAAAAATATTTATTGTAAAGTATTTTTCCTATGTGCAAAAAAATTCATTTTTATTTTTAGGAAAAAAATCTACATATTATTATACTAGTAGTCTATTGAAAAAAATTCTAATAATACTCATCCATTTATCAAATGGCCTAGTTCCACCTTGTCAAAAATACGGTCAACGATTAATTGCGTGCAAGTAAAAAAGATCACCACTAACTTAATTGCTGCTGTTGCTGATAAATATGGAATGAAAATTGGACAAAACTGCAATTCAATCATCAATTAAAAATTTGATTTGCCAAATTGCTATTTGTAATGAAGAAAAGAGAAATGAATGTGAAAAATTGCAACCTCTCATTGTTAATCTTGTTCGAACATGCCAAATCATACTGTATACATCAATCACATCATTGTCTGCGCTGAAGTTATACACTTGAAATGGAAAATTCTCAACCGCGTCGCACACAATAAAACAATTTTAAATATATGAAAGAAAGAAAATAAAAACTTGCTTCACGACGTTGACAGGCGCTGATCTCTTCCTGCAGTTCCATGCTAATTCGAGCTCGTATCTGAGCTTCCAAGTCGGACTTGGCAGCCGCCAGCCGGGATGCCACCTCTGCGTCTACATCGGCAAGGCGAGCTTGCAGAAGCTGTTGAGCGCGTTTTTCAATCACGCTTTCGTCAAGTGGAAAAAGTGTTGCCTTCATCAAATTTGAACTGTCCACTTGTTGGAGATTGGTGGTCAAATCCAACGAGTTGTTTCTCAAGCCGGCAGGCATCTCGACCGTCGGTACAGTGCCGGTAAGTTTCAACTGACTTGCCATCAGCAGTTCATTACTAGAAAAGAAATGCAACCGTTGACAAAGAAAATATCAAAATTGAAGTTCAATACAGCACTGTTGGATTACGTAGTTGCTGATGTGGCTGCAGTTCAAAGTAGCTAGTTGAAAGCAGTGATTATTGGAATTGGATCCAGGCAGTGAAAATAAGCAAAGCAAGTAATCAGTGGTGCTTACCGACGCGATTTCTTCTCCTCTCGAACGTACTTGCTTATTTTCCCATCACTCAATGAACTATCAGAGGATGAACAACTGGCTGCTCTTTTCGTGCTGAACAAAACCACAGCATTGGCAATATTTTTTCGATTGTTCAAACAAACAAACAAATATTAGAAATAAAAAAATTTCTTTTTGTTTTACCTTCGATTTCTTGAACGACTCAGTTCACGACGTCGTTTGTAACTACTTTCACGAGAACGATCCCTGTGGCGTCTGCGACTCCGAGCCCCGGACCTGGATCGTGTTCGACGATCCCGATGCCGTCTGTAGCGGGAGCGACTTCTGCTACGTGAACGCATTTTTCTCACTTTTATTCAGCAAACAGATTGTGAAAAATATCTTTTCAACAAATTAATCATAAAATTAAACTAATCCAACCATCCATCAACACACATCCGCTACACAACCAACATGCCAGTGCTTGGACATCCGTACTGTAGTATTTTAAAGAAATTCATGCTCTTATTTATAATTTGCAAAAAATTATTTTTTAATAATTAAATTGTTTTTTATTTAATAATTCATATATTAAAAAAAATTTTTTATTTAATAAATTAAATTTGCTAGTTTATTATTAAGTTTATATTATTGAAAAGAGAACTTTTCCAACTTTTGTATTTATATTTATTTTGTCACTGAAAAGAAATGATTTTAGTAATTTTTTTATTTATAAACAATTAAAAAAAAAATTTTTTATTTAAAAAAATAAACCCAAGTACAAAGTTTATAAATAAATTATTTACAGTAATAAAGTTCAAATGGGTGAATCAACTTTTCATTGAATTTGCAAAGAAGTGGAACAAATTTATGCAAATTTCAATTATTTCAAATAAATCTACCGCAAAAGAATTGTTGCGCGTTGAATTTTAAATATTTTTTTATTGAAAAGTTGAAAAATGTATTTTTTTTTATATTTCCGCTTCGAAAATGCAAGTCAGATTATGGGATTGTTTTTTTGATTTCTCGAAAAGAAGAAACATTTTTGCTTGTTTTGCACGTGTTCTTCAATGGAATTTCACTTTTCACAATTGATCGTTGAAATATATCAAAAAATTTTAAACAAACAAGTAAACATTCATTTGTTTTATATAAATAAGATTATTATTTTTTTTTAAATAACAGTGCAGTCTCAAATTGTATGCAGATTATTTTATAGTCGGATAACATATTGTAGTGTGCAATAAGTTTGCCTTTTATTGGATGCCAGTTTATTTATTATATTACTTTAAAGTTTGCAATGAGCAAGTGAGCAGTGTGAAAAAGCCGAGGAAATGTGGCCTTGCTTCCAGCTGTCTGGATTGGATGAGAAATGAGCGCAGTCGTGGAGGAACAGTTGCCGCCTGGCAAAGCTCCACACGTCAAGCCATTCAGTGAAAATTCTGAGTCACAGAGAACATTTTTGCTTGCATCTAATAGCAAGCACGAGCTTTTCCCACTAGCGTTCATTTCTTTCAGTTTTTGATTTTTCCAAAAAATCGTTGCAAACCTTCTTAGCACGATTATTATTATTATTATTATTATTATTTCAGCAACTTGTTTGCAGCATCTGTTGGGATTTTTCTGCAAATTGCCGGTGAACACCGTTTCTTTGATTTCAATGAATTGAAATTTGTCCAATATAAAATAACTTGGAAATTGAAACCATGTCTTGGAACGATCTCGTTCAAAACAACCTGATTGGCACGCAGTGTGTCTCCAAAGCTGCTATATGTTCTTTGGATGGTCAAATTTGGGGTGTATCCGACAATTTTCAGGTATTTTATAGTGGAAATTTTCAAAATTTTATTATTAAATATGAAAAAAAACATATTAGATTCTGCTTTTCAGCTGACTCAACAAGAAGCGTTGGCAGCAGCGAATGCATTTAAAAACAAAGAAGGCATTCAAGCAAACGGTTTAAAGCTTGAAGGAAAAAAATATTTTGTCCTTCAAGCTGACGATGAGCGTATTATTGGAAAACGTGAATCGAGTGGATTTTTTGTTTACAAAACTGCTTCGAGTATTAATAATAATTAATAATTATGTTATTTGCTCATTTGATTTTGATCCTTTGCAAATTAATGTTGCAATCATTTCAGCAATCATCATATCCATCTATCAAGATGGAATCCAGCCGGAGCAGTGCAGCAAACACACTGGAGCATTAGCTGATCATTTTCGTCGAACCGGATATTAGTAGTTTTTTTTAATATTAAAAATCATCGAAACATCGTCGCTTCATAGAAAATTTGGAAACAACAACTACAGTCGTATTTTCTTTTTTGATAAAGCTTTGTTGGAAACAGACTTAGCGACTTTAATTTGCATGTTCATTTGCTCTGTTTCACTCTTTAATATCTATTGCGCGTAAGTGACATGAATTGTTGTTCTTAACGCTTGTTTCTATCAATAAACTATAACTTTAAACTTGTTTTTTTTTATCGATATGTATAGTTGATGTAGTAATCTGATTTTCACGTATGTTACATTATTCAAAAAAAATAATTTTTTTTAAACTTTTTATTTGCTTTGTAATAAAAATAAAAAAAGTAATATTTACATGCTGAAATTTTCAAATGTTATAAATTTTAAGCAAAACAAACATATATATATATATATATATATATATATTTATATATCACTAGTTTTGGTTTCAAAATTGTCTAAAAAAATATTATATCAAGCATAACGGTAAAAAATATCTGCATATTTATTTGTGGAAGAAATGTTTTAGAGTTCAATTAATAATTGATAATTTAAGATATTTTTCTTTTTGCAATTGTGCAAAGTTCCAGTGAAAGTGTTGCTCCGAAATAAATTGATGATGCTTCACATCCATTTGCCGTGTGTGTATTGATCAATTTCTGCAGCCACTTCCATCAATCAGCTTGTAACCGGCATTAAAGTCTAAACACAACCTAATTTCAGTTCAAATTTTTCAATATTCTCAAGTTGGAAACATTCATAAATCAATTTTGAATTGTAAAATTCTTTCCGCTCTGTAACTTCATTTTACAAGCAAAAATTGCATTGCTTTAAACAAGGAGCCAATTTCCGAGCGTTTCACATATCACCAAGCTTTTTGCGTACGTCAGTTTATTTACGCAAAATATGTAAAATGTTTACGTTTTAAAATGAATGTTTCAGATAGAATTACATGTTAAAATTTACCATCATTTGTTTTCAGTTCAATGAAAATGTGATAATTTACAAACATAAACACATTCATACGTCTGTGTTTTTTATAATTTTATTTTATGAAAAGATTTCATCTTTCATGTTTACACCACCATACAACTAGCATTCATACTTTACAAGTTTCAAATCATGAACTTTGCAACAATCAAAAAGAAAAAACATTTTACCAAAGCAAAGCAATTTTTTATTCAAGTTATGTTTTCTAGTTTTAAAATAAAGTTTCATTAAATAAAATTTTAAATTTATCGATGAACAACAATTCAAAAAGATTCGCTTATATTTTTATATTTCAACAGAATTTATCAAAAGTTCTTAACCTACTTTTCATTTTGTTTTACAGTTCACTATTAATACTGCGATTCCGTCATTCTTGATTTTATTAGTTGTTTTAAGATGTGATTTAAACTTTACTCCAGTTAATTGATAAAAACAAAATGATATGGATGTGAAAATTGCAGAAGTTGACGTCATCAAGCTGGTTTTAGAATTTCTCGAAAAGCGGCGCTTGCACATTGCACAGGTAAAAAATGAAATTTTTATATCTTTTTTTTAATTTCTCAATTTCCACTGACGTAGTATTATTTCTGAACTTCAATTCTTACAGTACACAAACACATTTGTATCCGTTATTAATTGTTTTGTATTTTTTAAATTATTTTTTAATTTTTTTGCAAAAAAATCTAGCATGTAAATAATTAACAGTAGTGAAATTATTATTATTTTTTTTAATTTGTGAAGAGGTTTTTTTCAAAAGACAGTGACATTTTTGAATTGTACACTTGTTGAAGTCGAAGTGGTTGAATGGATTCTATGTCGACGGGGATGATTTAATAAATATTTTGAACAACAATTTTCGAAGTACCTGTTCGTGTGTAAACCAAGCTGACATTGTTGGTTGAATTGGAAATTAATTTTTCAAATCAATTTTCTTTTTCTAATTGAATTAGCATTAATTTTCAATTTAAATTGGCGTTCGTCAGTTGTGTGACGGTTTTCTAACCAATTCTGTGCTGAGGGCTTGCCTGTCAATCAGTGTTTGATGTTGGCCAACTGTGACGTGAGCACTTTCATTCAGCGGAATTAAAAAGGCAAAAAAAACAGCATTGCATTCAGCATCATCAGCAACAACGTTGGTGTTCACTTGTAGGATTTCAGTGTTGTTGTTTTTTGTTGATCGGTGTTATGAAGTGCCAAGGTTGTGTTGCATACTTGCGCAGGCACCAAGCCTCAGGGTGGTAGAGGATAGCGATCTATCGACTGGCCCAACCAAGCAGTTGCATATGTTCGAGTTCATTAATTTCCCTTGACATGGGCCGCCAAGGTGGCAATCAATTGTTGGATGTGCTTTTGGTTAGCTTTTAAATTCTTCTCTTTTGCATTTGTAAATCGACCCCTTTAATCAATTGATGTTCAGTTTGCTTGATTGCGAGCCGCCCTTTTGAAAAGCATTAAAGCATCGTTGCTAATAGCATAGCAATAGAGGGAGAGGGAAGAGAAGAGAGAGAGAGAGAGAGAGAAAAGCACGGAAAATGTAGAAACAGGGAAAGGCAGAGAACATGAGCTGCAATAGTTGCAAAATCGAAATTTACTCGTCGACTCTGCTTGTGAATGAACGTCATCATTTTTATTTTGCATATTATTTAAATGAAACTTTTTTTATTTCTGAATTAAAATTGATTTAATTTTGTCAATTTCACGTTGAAATATAATTTTAAAAATAAATTTCAAATTCGACTTTCAATTTGAAAATTTTCCATTGTCAGCTGAGGCGTTGAAAAGTTTAAACTGATGGACAACAACACATCAGAATGAGATTAAAGTTATTAACTTACTAATTTCCTAGTAGCATTTAGCAATAGTGTACTTTGTAAGAAGTAATATATTTATTTTAATTGTTTGAGTATTGTGTGATTCATATGCTGGTTATATTGATTAAAATTATTCAAGCGTTGTTGGTGTTGTTTTTAAATTATTATTTATGGGAAAATGAATAAATAAATAAATAAATAAAGATTAAAAATGATACATCGAAAGTATATTGATTTTGGTTTTCTTCTCTTGTGTTAGGATAAAATTGATGTGTTTCAGTTTTCATTGGAACGTGAAAGTGGCGTGATCAACGGCCGTTATTCGGACGATATGCTTTTTCTTCGTCAGCTAATTTTGGACGGTCAATGGGATACGACAATTGATTTTGTCGAACCACTGAAAGCGACACCTGGATTCGATTACAAGCGGGTTCATTATTTTATTTACAAATACAAATATTACGAATTGTTGTGCATAAAATTGGAACCCGGACCGATGCAGAACAATGAATTCACCGTCAACGAGGTTGTAGAATGCTTGCGTTTGTTGAAAGATGTTTGTCCGTCTGTGGAGGAATACAATAAATTGTACGCATTGTTGACCCTTTCCAAACTTGGGTATGTTTATTTATTTATTTTATTAATTAAATTTTGCGTGATCCAATCAATATTTTAGTGATGATGAAGAATTTCGACATTGGAATCCAAGCAGCGCCAGGATGGAATGTTTTCAAAAAATCCATCCACTGGTCGAAGCTTTCTTGCCTGTCAGTGTTGAACAAGCTGAATCGTTGATCGCCTCTGAACATGACCGTCTGGTGCAACTGGTGGTCAAAGGTTTGCTTTACGAATGCGGGGTGCAATATTGCCAGAAGAAAGCTCTGGAAATGAACAAAGATGAAGTCCAACCGGCGCCCATCAGCGTCGGCTCGTTGTTTGACAGTCATCCGCTTGAAGATGTGGACAGTAGCTTGTTGGCCTGGTTGACCAGCATTCCGGACGAGATGTTCAAGATGCCGTTCGAGGCGTTGGCTTTGAAGATGCATCTGCAACGTCTGCAACGTCCCACGCTGCGTGCCTGTTGGACGCAGGAGATTCTGGCAGCGCCGATCGTTCCTGAAATATTCCCCAACGCGGCTGTTTCGCACATACGGCTCAAATCTGCCGAGAAGATGAGTCGATCGATGATACCTCAATACGAGGGTCTCGTCCATGGTTTGGGTAAATTATTTTTAAAAAAAACGCAACAGAAAACTTGCTACACTGCTTGCTTGCTCATTTACTTACTTATTATTATATTTGTTGTTTGAGAAAGACAAAAACAACAAACAATTACTACTGCTGAATGCACTAGTGAAATTGTGTTATATTGTGCTGTGCTGTGCTGTGCTGTGCTGCATGTGAAGTTTGGCTTGTAATTTGATAAATCGACCCTTGAATAAGTTAAGTTATATTGAAAATTGGCTTTTCAGAAGCGGATCAAAGCAGGCTGGGATCGAGATACGGTTCTGTCGGATTGAAGCATCGAAACAACGCCTCGTTGAGTCAGTCCATGCTGGCCGGCTTTCAGATTTCAAGCCGACCATTTGACGAGATGCAGCGAAGCACGCTTGATTTGCTGTTGCTCGACCGTGGTCAAGAGAGTCAGGCGTTGCCGGTCGGAGAGCCAGTAGGTCAGGCGACAGACGGTCTTTTGAAATTGGCCAAAAAGGATCCATTTGACCAACAGTTACCCTCACCGATTAGAGAGGAAGATGAAAACGATTCGCCCATATCAACGGTGAACTGTTCGAATAAGTAAGTAATGATATGGGTTTTTTTTTTGAATTTGAAAAATTAAATGAATTGATAAATTTATTTTCAGTTCGACAAAACAAGGCGGCAGATTGTTGAGTCGGATAAGCAGGCTTGAACCTCGACGTCGAACTGACAAAATGTCGCTTGAACAACACCCCCACCCTCACCCTCACCAGCAGCAGCAGCAGCAGCGACAACAACAACAACAACAACAACAACAACAGCAACATCCAACTACATATCAAATGATGCACATGAGCTATTGTGCAGTTGAAAAGGCGGACAAGGAGAACAATCCTGCAACGTATGCTTCCAATTTACCCATAGCTAGCGCCGTTTCAACGCCGACCATTGCAAGCGTGACGCCCATAGCGTCATCATGCAGACCAACCAAAAATGGACTACATCGCCACTCGTTGGACACTGGTCAGGCAGAGCTTTCTTCGGATGGCAGTTCCAAACCGTCTGTACTGTCGAGAAGCAGAGGCAGCAAAGAGATCAATCGATCGCAGGTAGAATTTTTGTTTATTTATGTTTATTTTTTCACAGTTGTTATACTGTAATTTATGTAACAGATGAAAATTGGTCTTGAATTTTTCTTTTTTTCTTTTGTATACTGTTGTTGGTGAAAAGTAGAAATTTAAATTTTCTTCTTTATTTAAATGTAAGTAATTACTGTGCGGTAGAATGGAATTTTCAATCATTCAATGCGAAGGTATTCAGTGAATGAAATTGTTGGCGACAAAGAATATTTTTGAAATTGATCACGGAGGTCGTCAATTGCTCACTGTTTGAACAGACACATTCATGTCAGTGTGTACAAGCAGAAATGGAAAACCAGAATTCAAATAGCGAAACGCTTGATTGACTGGCACGTTTTGTTATCTTTATTTGAAGAGCAGTTTCGATGTGAATTTTCCAAAATGGCATTTACAAGATGAAGCCAATTAAACTGCAAATTTTGTTCTTCAAAATGGCAAGGCGGATATTGACCAATTGCAGACTGTTGCAGAGATGATCTTCTACATATCAGTGGGAAGGTCGATTTTAGATTAAGCAGTTCATACTGAGACACGCTATATAAATTGCTTTATTCATGGCTTCTTGGAAACAAGCTGCCACTTCATGTTCCTCGAGATTTCGTTTGTTTTTTCATTCAAATCAAGCTATGGCAGTCAAACAAGAACCTGAAATTGAAGTAGGATAGAAACTTATTTTTATATAATTTGATTCTTTAAAAAAAAAATTTTTTTCATCAATTTATTGATGTAATAATGCTTTATGATTGATTCTTTGTATGAGTAAATTTGAAGGAAAAAAAAAGAATTAAAGTTGCAAAATTTTTTCAAGGATATCGTTTCCACTTCCACAACTACCGGAAGCATGGGTTCGAGTTCGATCGACGGTAGTGTGAAGAGATGTTCGGTTGAATCTGGTGATTTATCTCAGGGTGGGGTGAATACGAGATTTGTGGCCGTCAGTCGACTCGAAGATCAGCAGGCGATTCGTTGTACCGCTTTTCATCCCAGCGGTCGATTCTACGCCGTTGGAACCAACTCCAGGCAGCTGCACATTTGTCGATATCCGCTTTTGAAAAATTTGAAGTAATGCCATGCATTCAATTTTATTTTTATCCACTGTATGCTTGTGCTTAGACGTGATCATGTGGCCAAAGTTCCAGAATTGCTGCTGTCCCGACCAAAGCAGCACCGGGGCTCTGTCTATTGCACATCTTTCAATCCTACAGGCGAACTGTTGGCTACAGGCAGCAACGACAAGACGATCCGTTTGATGCAGTTCAACGCGGACAGTTGTACAGTTGGTATATATGCATACATATATTTTTTTTGTGGTTGTGGGTTTTGTTGTTTTCAATTTCTCCTTTCAGGAGTAGAACACGATTTGAACGTGCACAACGGTACTGTACGGGATTTGGTGTTCATGGAAGATACGAGCAATCACACCAGTTTGCTAATTAGCGGCGGTGCCGGCAATTGTAACATACAAATCACCGACTGCGCCAGCGGCACCAGTGTCAGACAGTTGCAAGGACACACGGCTCCTGTTCTTGGCATGTACACTTGGGGTGGCTGCATGTTTGTCAGTTGTTCCCAGGATCGGACGATTCGTTTCTGGGATTTGCGTTGCACAAAAGCGGTCAATTTGCTCAGCGCTGGCAATCAATTTTACAGTAAGATTTACATATTTGTATTTTTATTCTCCTTTTGCAAGTTTGAAATATTTGTATTTTCTTTCTATTTTCAGGCTCACCAGTGACGTCGATTTGTGTAGATCCAAGCGGGCGTCTTTTAGTCAGCGGTCACGAAGACGCGTCAGTGATGCTTTACGACATTCATGGTGCTAGATTGGTTCAATTGTACAGACCGCATGTGGACGAAGTGCGAGCGGTTCGATTTAGCCCTGGCACTTATTATCTCCTCTCTGGATCTTATGATAAAAAGTATAAATTGATATATATATATATATATATATATATATATATGTATATTTCTTCTTAAACATGTTCTACAACAAAATATTATAATTTTAGGGTAGCCATTACGGATATGAGAGGTGATTTGATGGCTCCGCTTAAATATTTGCCTGTAGTGGAACATCAAGACAAAGTGATTCAGTGTAGGTGGCATCCGCATGATTTTACTTTCGTCTCGACTAGTGCTGATCGTAGCGCAGTGTTGTGGGCTTTGCCACCTCCTGAAGATGAGACATTGTGATATTTCTTCTTCTTCTTCTTGTTTTCTTTACATTATCGATGCTGAACAATCTGTTTGTTCTCTTGACGATCAATATTAATTAGAAATATTAGTTTTAGTTTTTTTTCTTTCATTCCTGGCTGCTGTTGTTAAAAACAACCATGCTGATATTGTCTGTTTGTGATTATTTTTATTTGCTGGATCTGGTGTTGTCAGCGAAGACGCTTACTGTTTGTACGTATGTGTTTGGCCAAACGTATTTAGTTAGTTTTGTTTTTGTCAACAAGGTTGTTTGTAGTAAAAATTTTTTTCAATATTATTATTCAATAAAATTAAGGATTTAAAATTAGTTTACAACATGACAAACAAACAAATTGACGTTAACGGAGATGTACGTAGTGCATCCTACTTCGTATTTACATATTTGTGATGTAAATTTAAGAATTATTTATTAAAAATATTTAATTTTATAACTAATTAATTTATTTTATATAATTTACAAAAGTTAGCATTTTGAACTAATAAATATGTAATTTTAATACATATGCGCACTTCTGAGGATACTGTACTTGCCAATTTTACCTTTCATTTTTTAATTGCTAAATGAATCGAAATAATATAATAACAATGCACTGCCTGTTTTAAATAAAATACTCTGTGTGTATTAAAATGTGAAATAAAAAGTGTCAAATTTAATTTAATTTAATTTAATTTAATAATATGATGCAATCTTTCCTAGCCAGTGCGGAGAATGATGTGAATTCCACTTTCAGTTTCGACCGGCTGGCTCAGTTCTCCCAATGCTAACGCGAAAGCCGCTTCTTCGAACGGTTTCTGCATTTGTCCGCGTTTGAAATAGCCCAAATCGCCACCATTTTTCGCCGAACTGCAGTCGCTGTACTTCGATGCCAATGTTCGGAATTCAGCCTTTCCAGAGCTAATTTCATCACGGTAAGCTTAAATATAAATCATTTTCACCTCATCATGCATAAACTGTTTTTTGGTGTTTTGAATTTCTTTTTTTTAATATAAAAATTCATTGAAATAAAATGCAATTTACCTTGTATTAAGTGAAGTGCATCTTCCTTCGAACGTGTGATAACCGCTTCCTTCCAGGATGACGGCCGTCGAGAATTTTTGTGTTTCACAAGAATATGTGAACATTTAACCTGTAGCTGATGATAAAATTAAATAATCTTTTAAGTTTCACAATATTATAATTTATACATTACCTGCTCATGTCGTGATGTAGATGATGATGATGATGATGATGATGAGTTTGCGGATGACATATTCGGTAAAGCAGGCTCTGTAGGACGCCTCCATTGACTTTCATGTGAATAAACATTATAATAATATGGCTCTCCTATATTCAGAAAATGATCATCATTATTAACAATTTCGTAGAATTTCTTTCATGTAAGAAGAAATTAGGAATATTTCACTTACCTGTTTTTCGACTCATTCTTTTTTCCCATCCTTTTGGAAGTGGAACAGTGTCTTCCTTTGCATCTGAAGTTCGGTTTCTGCTTTCTTGTTCTGACATTTCTGCAATATAGTGAAGCAATTCAATTTGTTATAGGTCGATTTAATATGAAGCATTCGTGTACAGTATTTTAAAAGTATGTATCTATTTGTTTATTAAAATTTTTAATTGATAAATTTCAATTTGTCATGTATTTTCATTATCTTTATTTATTAAATTATATTTTTCTCATTGTTTCAATACTCAATCAATTTTAATACTTTTACAGTATACATTTTTACTTGCTTATTACAGTATGCTTACGCTGTGACTATTTATTGAATTTATTAATATACAATAGGAAACGGTGTATTTTTTTTACAGTTTTATTGCATAATTTTGATTTAAATGGTATGAATACTTTGAAAAAAATTTTCAAGAAAGTTGGTAAGAATTTTCAGTTGCTTTACGGGAATGTCTAAAAAGCGAGGCAGATTGTCTTCATCAAGAAGTTCATCATGTTCTTCACGTTCATCATCTGCTTCTCGGTCATCATCTCCATCAGATCGTCATCGGCGTAAACGTTCACCCAAACGATATTACGAGAGAAGTTGGGACAGTGGTAAATATCGTGAAAAATCTCCCAGACGTCGTAGTCGTTCGTCAAGCAGAGATCGTCGGTACAAGTACAGAAGTTCTAGCCGGAAAGATGAAAAAAAGTACTACAATAGACGTTCTGAATCTGAAAGTCGTGATTCAGAACCATCTCGTTGTCATGGCAGAAACAGATCACCAAACCCAGAAAGATATCCGTCTCCTGCTAGTTCATATTTCAAAAACATGTCCAGTTCTCGAAAACCAACCTTCTTAGATTTAAGCAACCTTCCTCGGTGAAATTGTTCACGTTTAATTTTCTTGTTTTAAAATTTAATTGTCAATTTGATTATTTTTAGCAGGATAAAAGATCGCATAAAAATTGCAGAAGAGGGTGTACCTGAAATATGGAATTCTTCTCCAGTTATTCATGATTTGAAGTAAAATAGTGAATGTGTTTTAAATGTTTTTTTTAATTTGATTTTTATTTATTGAACATTTTCAGCTCTTATGGAGAAGAAGCAGAAATTGTAAAAGGTGTTGTAGTAGAGCCAGAAACTAAAAAAAAGAAGAAAAAGCATCGAAGACCCAAGCATTCTGACAGTGATGAAAATGACGTCGAATGGATTGAAGTGACTAAAGAATCACTTATGAACAAGAAAGAGAATAAATCCAAGAGCAGCGATGAGGAAGATGTTGTCGGTCCATTACCTTCCACCTCAGACGCTGGTGGTGATATTGCAAAGAGAGTGGAGTACGGATTTTAATTAATTGTTAAGTGTTTTTCAAGAAAGAATTTCAGATTTCTATGTTATTTTCAGTTATGGACGAAATTTACTTCCTGGTGAAGGTGCTGCAATGGCTGCTTATGTTGCCGAAGGAAAACGTATTCCAAGAAGAGGTGAAATTGGTCTAACGTCTGAAGAAATTCAAAAATTCGAAGAAGTTGGTTTTGTCATGAGTGGAACCAGGCAAGCATTTGTTTCAATTATCTATTTCCGTGGTCACTTTTACATTACGTTTATATTAAAAGAAGGAGAAAAAAAAATTAATATTTTGAATTGATTTTCTGAATTCAAATTTCAGTTTAAACTTTTTGTGCAGTTGTGTTATTTGAATTTTATTTTAGACATCGGCGAATGGAAGCTACTCGTTTGCGTAAAGAAAATCAAATATACAGCGCAGAAGAGAAGCGCATGCTGAGCATGTTCAGCAAAGAAGAACGTTCGAAAAAAGAGAATATTATTTTGTCTCAGTTCCGAGAATTGATTGCTAAAAAGATGGAACGCTCTTGACTTTGTATTTTTTGTGTTTTATGTCAAATAAACATGTATATTATCATATTTAAGTTTTAGTAATATCAGTTTTTACTTTTTTAGTCTGAAAGATTTATACACAACGTGTTACGGTGAAAGTGATGGCCAAGTTTAAACTTTGTCTTAAACTTTAAACTTTAAAAGTTATTTTTATTTGCATTTTAAAGGTTTGTAACAATTTTTCGGTGAAACAATATTGAAATGAACAACGAACTAGTCATTTAAGGCTTTGTATATCTGTATGCTACGGTTGTCAATGAGCTATGTTTTTTAAGGAGCTTTTTAAAAACAGTGAAGCTAAGGCTAAAACCCAAGATGAAGAAGTAAGCAATTTTGATTTTTAAATAAATGAATTAGCATGCAACTGTTTCTGAATATAATATGGTTGGTTTCAAAAATTAAACATTAATTTGTGGTTTGTTTATTTTGAAATATTCAAGAAGCAGCTTGGATTCACTGTACGTCACATGTGGCACAAAGTACGGTTCCTTATTCCGTTCATTTGGCCAAGTGAAAATTTGTACTTGCAATTTGCATTCGTGTTTTCTTTCCTCCTCTTGGTATTAGGCCGTGTAGTAAATTTATTCGCTCCAATATACCACAAACATATCGGTAAATTGTTTTGATTTTCAAGTAGCATTATTAATTAATTAATTAAATTTTTTTTTTGCTTAGTCGACTCGTTGAACAACGATTCTGGAAGTATTGTTTTTCGATCAGATCTTATTATCATTTATGTATTGTTGATGTTCTGCCAAGGAGGCAGTGCATCAAATGGTTTATTGAACAATATCAGAAATTACTTTTGGATCGGAGTGCAGCAGCACAGCAGTAGACAGATTTCTCTACGTCTCTATGAACATTTGCACAAGTATTATTTTCACTGATTTTTATTTTGATTTTTAAATTTATTTCACCTAAATTCAAGATTATCCTATCAGTGGCATATGGATAGAAAAATTGGGGAAGTGATTGAAATTATGGATCGTGGTGTGGACAGTGTCAATCAATTAATTATGTAAGCTTTTTGTTGATTTCGTAAAAATTTATTCTATATTTTTTTTCAAAAAAAATCAACATGCAGATATATGGTGTTTAACATTGCTCCGGTTATAATGGATATCATAATTGCTATTGTCTATTTTTGTGTCACTTTCAACTACATTTTCGGACTGATAGTATTGATAACAATGGCCGTTTATCTCAGTATGCATGATCAAATATTTTTTTTCTTTTCAATTGGACATTTGAATATTTCAATTTGAATATTTTGCATCAATCAGTTGCCACGTTTTGCATCACCGAATGGAGGACAGCTTTTCGAAGAGCAATGTTGAAGCGTGAGAATGAATTGCAAGCAGTCGCTGTTGATTCATTGATGAATTTTGAAACGGTAATAAAAAATAATATATATTCATATAAATTTTTTTCTGAAAGAAAATAAAAACCGTATTGTTAAATTTGAAGATTAAATTTTGCAATGCTGAAAAAGACGAGACGAATCGATATGGGCATGCTTTTGAAAGATACCAAGTAAATAAAATGGATCAAGTTGTTGTTGTTGTTGTTGTTGTTGTGTTTAAATTTGTGAATTTCAGAAAGAAGAATGCAAATCATTAGCATCTTTGATTGTGCTCAGTTTTGGACAAAATGTGATCATTTCTATTGGTCTGTTGTCCGGCTCTTTGCTGTGCGCTTATTTCATTTCTGTAGAACAATTTGATCTGACACCCGGCGACTATGTCCTCTACGCTGCCTACATCTTGCAGCTCTACCAGCCGTTGAATTGGATGGGTACATATTACAGGTAGATATTGAAAATTTTGTTTTGTTTTTTTTTTTGTTTGAAACTAGACATATTTTTGTTCAAAATGTTCAGATTGATTCATCAATCATTTATTGATATGGAAAATATGTTCGCACTGTTTTCAATTGCGCCAGAGGTATTTGATTGAGAATTTCAAATTGATTTGAATTGGCGCACGTATATTGTTTGCATTTCTAGGCTCAGGGTTCTGAGATTTTGCATGTCAACAAAGGCAAATTGGAATTTAGAAATGTCAGCTTTGGTTACGTGCCGGAACGAAGAATTTTGAAAGATATTTCATTCATCGTACCACCCGGACAAACTGTCGCTGTGGTATGGAATTTTCCATTTCTTTTTAAAAAAATTTTTTTCAATTTTCTCATAATTTCAGGTGGGACCGTCTGGAAGTGGCAAGACGACATTGCTGCGTTTGGTGTTACGTTTCTACGACTGTGTGCAAGGTTCAATACTGATCGACGACCAGAACATTGCCAAATTTAGCCCATCCTCTGTGCGAAGTCACATCGCTGTTGTGCCTCAGGATACGATACTTTTCAATCAGACAATCAAGTAACAAAATATGATTGTGAAAAAATATTTTATATTGAAGCAAATTTTTTTTTATTTTTAATTATTATTTGTATTTTTCAAATGTAGATTTAACATTGCATTTGCCAAATCGAATGCAACGGACGAGGAGATTTTTGAAGCGGCAAAACTGGCTGAAATTCACGATCTCATACTCAAGCTTCCGAACGGTAATTTGAAATTTGAATTCACTTAAATCAGAAAATAGTAAAATATATTTTCTTTTTCAATTTACCTTCCATTAGGTTATGATTCTGTTGTTGGTGAAAGGGGATTGAAAATGAGCGGTGGTGAAAAGCAACGGATTGCTATTGCTAGAGCAATGATCAAAGTTCCATCTATAATGATTTTAGATGAAGTAAGCTAGTTTGATTTTAACTTCAGTTACTTTATAATTATATTAAGATTAATTAATTAAAAAAAAAAAATAAAATTATTCCAGGCTACATCTTCACTGGATGTAGAAACTGAGAGGTTGATTCAAGCATCTTTGGATAAAGTATGCAAGGGCAAAACTACGCTCATTGTTACACACCGTTTATCTACTGTTGTCAACGCTAATCAAATATTAGTGATGCGCAATGGACGCATTGAAGAATTTGGAACGTATGACAATTGGAACTTGTGTTTTGGGCTTTCTTTCTTGAAATTTCTTATTTTAGTCACACTGAATTGTTGAACAAAGATGGCTTATATTCGAACATGTGGAAACAGCAAATGAACGAATGGCAACCGTCACCAACGATAGCCGATAACGTTATTGCGAATGAAATATTTCGCGAAAATATGTAACTATTCTCTTCTCTATTCACATTTCTACTCAAAATGTATATTTATGTATATTTATTAATTAGTACATGTAAATTTTTTCACAAACACATTTTCATGAACAATTTTTATTGATTAATAATAAAAAAACATACATAAATATAATAGACGTATATAATTTGTATTTTGCATTGAAATGGATAAAATAACAACTATGCATCACAGTTAAAAAGTACATCGCAAAATGCTTCTTGTACAGCTCTTCCTAGAGGCAACATTACAGAAAATCCGCCGGCTAGTTTATCCGGGGACGGCATGCGAGCATTTAAATAGAACTTTCTATTCTGCAATTGATCATTGTTGGCAAAGTCGACGTCGATGTTCGGCACCAGGATCTGGGCGACGTATTCGTATCGGACGCCGTCAATGTTCAAAGCCGAATAAGCGCCCGGCTTCTCCTGGCTTTGGAACATGAACGGCTTGGATTCGACCACGCCTGCCTGGTTCGCCTTGGCCAAATGAGCATCTTCGACCATCAGTTGGTGCTTTTTGTTCATGATGATCATATCGGCCGGTGTGTCGGAGTTCATCAGTTCGTTCAAAATTTCCCTCGCATCGGCTCGTTTCGCAGCACTGTTCATGCCGGCCTCCTGCTGTTCTTGTTGCTTGTATTCCAGCAGTCTAGTGCGCATCTGTTCTTGATCATCGATGGCACGCTGGATCCATTCTTGATCTTTGCTGAGCCGATTGCGATTTTTGGCAATCAGATCTTCATTGGCCTTGGCGAAGTCTGCCACCATCTGCTTGGTCTGTTCCACATTGCGGTCGAAAACCATATTGAAGACAATGTCTTCAAATTGTTCCAAGTAATCGTTGTAAGAGCGCAAGTCTGGGAAATCTTCTTCTTTCAAATTGTATATTCGTTGTAATCTTTTTCTGTGGAAAATTTCCTTTTCCACCACGGGGTCATCGTATATCATTTCCCAGTACGAGCTTCTCCTCAACAATTGACCGCATTGGGGACAGACTGCAGAATGGCGGACAAACAATACATCGACGCACACCTGGCACAGCATGTGTCCGCATTCACTGATCATCAGCTTGAAGTTCTTATTGCTATAATCAGTGGCCTTGCACTTCGGACACATGCGCAGATCTTTGCTCGATGCCATGCTGCTGTGCTTTATTGTTCTTCAATGACCAATTTGCCAGATGGATATAGGTCGCACAGCACTTTTTGCCTCTTCAGCACTTCCAATGCTTCTTCACCTTTTCTGAACAACGCTCGTCGCTTGTTCAGGTCACTTTGGTGAATATTCGCACGGAAATGGTCACGGATGCGTCGAATGAAAAATTGTCTGTACGAATAGTTGGATATTGATTTTGCGGTGCACTGCAGATTCTTGTAAAGGATCAAGCAAGCAAGACGGCTGATCTCGCTAGACATTTAATCCAAACAAGAAGAACGGCGGACGAATCGATCAAGCAAATTCTAAAGCAAAGAACAAATTTTGCAAAACACATCTTTCACCATCATCATCGACGTTTGCACACGCTATTATTGATGCTGCGTTTGCAAACGAAGCAAATTTTCAAAATATTAACTAGCCGCGTTTGAAAATATCCCGTTCAACAACATGTATATATATCATGCGATGCATCGAATAAATTTTCTTCGAGCAAAAAGTTAAAGGCATTTTGTGAAATACTTATAAAACATAAATCGTAAATCAATTAAATGCTATTGCAACTAAATGAAAGAAAATATTACAAAAACACGCGCGAAAACAAGCTCTGAGGCAAATTTGCAACTACAAATGCACCAAGTCACGAACTTGCCCCAGAGAAAAACCAGCACAAACCTGCCGGTGCACTTTCGCCGCGGTCACTGACCAAGCTTCTCTTTGTTTGTATGCCAATAAAACTACTACAGTATCTTTAAGTATAATAAAGTGCAAGCTTTTTTTCTTGTGACCTGTGTGCAAATGACCTAGATTATTAAAAGAAATAATAACAGCACTTTTTATCATTTAAAAAATTTCTTATTTTAAAATACACTGGAATATTTATTTTTTTGTAATTTTTGTAATTCGAACAACAAATTTTGAATTGGACAACTTATTATTTAAATATTGAATGCATCAAATATTATTTAAATAATGAAACTCATCTATTAATTAGTTGAAATTAAATATTAAATAATTTGTAAAATTAAAAGTTTTATTTCAGCTGTTTTATTTCAGTTTATTCTTACTTTCTAACAAAACAACAGTATGCTTTGTCGTATTTTTGTTAAGGTTATTTATTGTGAAACGTAATTTTAAATATTTATTACCGAGTTTTTATTTTTGAAGAATAATCTTTTTGTTTTTAAGGTTAGATTTTTTTTAATTTGATAAATTATAATTTTTTTATTAATAAAATTAAAAGTAATTGTTATCAGAATATTTTGAATAAGCTTATTTTTTTTCAAAAAAAGTGTTCACCGAACACTGTAACATACGTGTGTTTCTTGTGAGTTATTTGATATCATCATTACACCTGTCGTGAGTAGTTTCTTGCAGGAAACAAAATAATGACGTCTATGTTTACTGCTTTATTTTCCCGTGATCCTGTCAAAGAGTTTCCCTTTGATCTGTTGAACAAATATCCAGATGTGGAACAGTTTTCTGTATTTTCTTTATATAGCGGTAAATCTAGAGTGAGTTTTCTTTTTTTTTAAGTTATGCATTTCGTTGATTTACTGTTGAATTTGCAGACAACTCAAGAAGATGTGTCAATATTTTGTGCCAATCTCAAAGATCTTGGATATTTACTTGCTCAGAAAGCTGCCGCATGTTTGAAAAAAATCAAAACTCTTCGCCATCCTTCAATTCTTCTCTACCTTGATTCTATACAAGTACGAATTGAAGAGTAAATTGATGTGATTTTGATGTAAATGTAAATTTTATCATCTGAATTTGTACAATTAGTGAATGTATATGTTGAAAACGAAAACAGAAACTAAACTTTGCTTATTTTAATCGAAATTTATTATTTGTTATTAAAATTTTATTTTTCAGACGGACACACTTATTTATATAGTCACTGAAGCAGTGGTTCCTTTTACAAGCTACGTTAGAAATTTGAAAGAATTTTCAAATTTCAAAGAAGTCGCATCATGGGGCCTTTATTCCGTTGCCGTGAGTGCTTATTTAAATTGTAAATTTAGAGATGCTGAATTAATTGCTTGCTTTAGAATGCTGTTTCATTTTTATCTCAAGATGTGAAATGCGTCCATAACAATATTAATTGCCATTCTATATATGTGAATAAAAGTGGCGAGTGGAAATTGTTCGGTTTTGAATATTTAATTTCTTACGAGGATGAACCTGAAGCATTGCAAAAGCCTGGTGAATTTGAACAATATGCGGCACCTGAAGTTCGTGATGGAAGAGTAGTTTTGAAAAATAATTGGTATTAATTGTTGCATTTTGAAAGTTTTTTTACACATCTAAATAGAGCTGTATGCATTTAAGGACTGTGGATGCGTACGGTTATGGTTGTTTTGTTTGGGAAGTTTTCAACGGTCCACTGAGTGATGCGTCGCTTTTGAAAAATCCCAACAGCATCCCAAAGGAAATACAGAAAGACGTTCGTCTCTTATTGCATCCTGCGATAAGCAGTCGGCTATCGGTTGGTGATTTTGTTCGAAGAAATCGTGTTACCGGTGGTTTTTTCACTAATCCAGTTGTGGATAATTTGCTATTTTTAGAAGAATTTCATGTAAGTTCTTGAAAATATTAAACTTTTTTTATTTATTCATATTTAAATAATATTCAGTTGAAAGATTCAAATGAACAATGTGCGATGTTGAATTCGCTCAGTAATATTCTTGATCAATTTCCAAAAGATATACAAGTGCACAAAATTTTGTCGCGTATCAACGAAATGATCAAATTCAGTAACGTTGGATGCTCTGCCATACCGGCGCTTATAAAAGTATTTATTTATTTATGCGCATGTGAAATGAAATTGATTGGAAAATTTTTATTAATCTAAGATTGGAAAACTGCTCGGAGAAGAAGAATATCAAATTCACGTTATTCCCAGCGTAGTTGCCATGTTTGCTTCGCAGGATCGAATTACTCGAGTGCGATTATTGGAGCAGGTTAGTTAATTTAAACGTTTTGCTAACATTATACACAGTACAATATTGTATAATTTGAATTGTTCTGTTTCAGTTGGAACATTTCATTGATCATTTGAAGCCGGATGTGGTGAACGAAAAAATCTTCCCCCCGTTAGTTACCGGCTTGCTGGATACAAGTGCATCAATACGTGAACACACAATGAAGGTATGTAAAATCAATCTGTTTAAAATTTTGATTTTGCACGAAAAAATTGGCCAATTGTACATGTGGATTTCAATTTTGAACAAATTTTCCTACAAATTCAACAACTTAAGCATCACAAATAGTTACAGTATTTTTATTTTTGTAAACTGGTTTTTTCTATTTGGCAGAGTGTACATTGCAAAGTTGAATAAGTTGTGTATTTTTGCAATTTTTCTTCAGTTTTTTGTTTGCTAAAGTGACGCGATAAGTAGTGGTGAATCATTTTTTGTTTTTGTTTGGGGGAATTTTGTCAAAAATGGGAACAGTGTCGTTAGTTGTAGCTTTTTCTGTGCAGTCGGCTTTCACATTTGCTGCTGACGGGTCATTGACACATAATAATAATAATAATAATAATAATAACGCCTTGACACGAATATAGTAAATAATTTTGCTTATTCATTGTCGTCGTTGTTGTCGTCAGTGACGTGGCTGATTTGGGAGGAGTATATTTTTGGCAAAAGGTTCCCATAGTTTTTCTCAGAGAGCTTGTTACCAATGGAATCGACAACGTCGGCTTTTGGTCAGCCAGCCGGCGCTGCTTTTCGTTGCGTTTGCATACCGGTGGAGTTGGTCAAGCAGCGGTCAGTGGACGCGGACGGCGAGACTCAGTATCGTTGTGGGTTTCGAATTGGCGGCGGCATTGACCAAGATCCGGCTCAATCTCCGGCCGGCTACCCGGACTCGGGCATCTACATCACCAGCGTGGAGCCGGGCGGTGCCGCCGAGCAGTGTGGCCTGAGGAAGGACGACAAAATTCTCCAAGCTAATGGCTGTGATTTGACCATGGCTACGCACGAACAAGCGGTGCGCCGGATCAAAAAGCACAATCCGTTGAAATTGTTGATTGCCCGGGCGGCGCCTTGATATTTGCTTTTTCAATTTTCTGATTTTTGTTTGTCTCATCTCAGAAGCGAAAACAGAATTCTTTCTTTTTTTTTGTTCCAGTTATTTTCAATTTATCACAATCAGATCAGTAATGATTATCATTGTTTTATTTGTTTTGGAAATTTTTTTTCAACATTATTAATCAGCATTTAAGTTTGTTTGCAATTGATTGCGCAGCAGAAATTGAGAAATTGTTTTAAATGAAAAAGTTATTGCCATGCATTGTATGCATTGTTTGTGAAAATGTTTGTTTGTTTTCGTAACAAGTTAGCAGTGTTGGTAAATTTTCATTATTCAGTTAGATTGAATTTTTGACCAAAAGTAAGGTTCAACTGGGCGAGCACTTTTTTCATGATTACTGTTGTCAAGTCAACGATTACAAGAGTGACTGTATTTGTTAAGTTATTTTATTCAGTTTTTCTTTTTACACGATATTTAAATTTTGAAAAATGCACCATTTGTTAGTGAATTATTTTTTGAATTTGATTTCTCAAGAATTTCAAAGATGTGTTTGTCTGTGTGTTCAAGAGTATGGTAAAGATTTTGTAAAATGAATTTCAAGTTGTACTTTCTGAATACAGTATACTTTCAGATTATTTTTTCATTGTTTTATTTTTTTTATTGCTGTAATGTAATTCATTTTTATCAAAGAAAGAAAAAATATAAAAAAGAAGATGAACATTATTTCAGGCTTCCGTTCAAATTGCGCCAAAGTTGAATTATAAAAATTTGAATGAAAATTTGACCAGACATTTTCTGCGAATTCTTATCAAAGACGAACAGCCGGGCATTCGTACAAATTGTTGCATTGCTTTGGGGAAAATTGCTCCCTATTTACAACCAGAGGTGTGTTTATTTATTTGATTTGATTTGATTTGAGATTGCTCATTACTGTAATTACTGTAATTTTTGAGGTTCGGCAGAAAATATTGATACCCAGTTTTTGTCGATCAATGAAAGATCCATTTCCGCCTGCTCGGATTGCCGGCATTTTAGCTTTGTCAGCTACTGAACAATTTTATCCTTTGAAAAGTGTGGCCGTGGCTATTTTGCCTTCTTTGACCGTATTGATGATTGATCCAGAGAAGCAGGTGCGTGAAAATGCGTTCCGCTCTTGCAAAGGTTTCATGGAAAAGCTTGAAAAAGCATCCGAAAATCCTGAAATTATTCCCAAACTTGGTTTGCTTGAAATATTTGTTATTCATATTTTCTTTTATTGTAAAAAAATGTTTCATTTTTTCTTCAAGAATCTGAAGTGAACATGCGATACAGTGCGGGCAGTTTTGCGCAAAATATGCCCCAATGGGCCAGTAGAGCTTTGAGTTCTTTGACCACAAAATTTCAAAAGCCCGTCTCTTCGTTGCTTGCGCGTTCTGATTTGAAAGAAGAAGCCGCCTCAACAAAGAAGCACCAAGCTGAAGATTTCACTCCCAGTAGTGATGGTAAAAATCCCACTGCCACCACACCCACCACCACCAACACTAGTTGCACTGCAAGTAGTACTGTAGTTGCGAATTCAACGTTCACTGCTGCATCCTCTTCGACTGTTGTGAAATCAGAATCTGAACTGCTAGATAAATTCAAATCAGATTGGAACAGTTGGGATGACGATTGGGACAGCGAGCAAACTGTATGGACAAAATTATAAACTTTGCAACGATTGATTAATAATTTTAAAATTTCCTTTTTAGCCTGCAAAACAGCAAACTGCAACGACCGATTTGAACGATGATGACAAATTTTCCATGCAGACGGAGGTTTGTGTAATTTATTTATTTGCAATTTGTGTATAAAAAAAAAATTTCCTCAAAATCAAGGTGAATGATGTGAATGAAGAAATTGATTGGGCTACTGGTGAAGACTGGCAAGGCTGGGATGAATTATTGTCAAGTCCCGCTGTTGTTGCAAAGTCTGTTTTAACGGAAAGAAAATCGAAACACCATCAAAAATCGTAATATATTTATCAAAATTGAATGCCAGATTATGATTCAGTTATAAATTTAAAGAAAACACCACATCTCTGTTGTAAAGATTTGCTTGCTTGCTTTGTTATGTTTTTTTTATTATAATTAAAAATGTTTAAATCGAGTTTTAACGTTGTTTTGACCAAAAAAAACATACGTCAAATTACGAAATTATTTCATTTATTTATTTGCTAGGTAATAATTTTGATATTGTATTTTGTACTTTGCAGTGATTTCAAAAATGTCAATAACGGAATTTCCTTTTGAATATTTGCATTCTGAGATTGTTCAATTTTTGCTCACCTATGCGGATGAAGCAAGCGCATTGAAAAAATTGGAAGACATGGGCGTTCGAGTTGGTCTCGCATTAGCTGAATTGTACGTAAGATGTATATATATATATATATATATATATATATATATATATATATATAAATTATATTATAAAAATGTTTTCTTATCGATTTTTGAAATCATCTCCATGAACTTAACTTTTCTCACTCAAACCCTTCTAAAATGCCATTGAACCAGCTTCGCTTGTGTTTATCTTTAAATATAACATAAAGCATTATAATTTCTCTTTTTTACAGTTTGTCAATGGATATGCTTCCATTGCGAGCTGAAATCGATGTGGTCAAATTTCTTTGCAAAGAATTTTGGTGTGGCATCTTTGGCAAACAGGTGAACAGTTTGAGAACCAATCATCAGGTATTGTTGCAATAATCGATTTATGCATATGAATATGGTTTTTATTTTGTTCAGGGTATATATGTGATTTATGATAATTCGTTTGTTTTGTTGCAACCATTTTCAAATAACAATCAATATCAAGAAGAAGTGCAGAGGTATTTGGCGTTTACACGGGGCTTGATACGCGGTGTTTTGGGTGACTTTGGCTTGAACGCGGCAGTGGTTGCCGATGTGCAAGAAATGCCTGCAGTTCGCTTCAGCATCAATTTAAAATCTGAAACATAACCAATTTTTTATGGTATGCAAATGAAATATAAATTAGATTATTATTTATTTTATTATGATAATTTTTGCTTTTCATTTTCTAATCGAACAATATCGTACGAATTGGTTAATATATTGAATTAATATTTTAAATCATATTTCATTTTTATTGTTTATTCTTCTTCGACACGTAAGTGTTTTTATTTCAAAAGTTTCCGATGTGTTGCATAATAAATAATTGCTAGAAGTAAACTTTTCAACACATGCTGAATGAATGATCTGATCAAATAAATTGATCATCTGTTAGTGCACGTATTTCAATTATTATAATACTTGATGCAATCATGATCCATTGGAATGCAATCAATAAAATTGTTTTCTTGTGTATTTCAGAGAATGCAAATTTTTTGGCTAGTATTTTTCATTTCATTGCTAGTACAACTATTGATATGTTGTTTGCAAATATTTTAGGAAAAGCAATTTCCGTTTTTAAATTCGAATCAAAACCAAGCAGCATCCGCAAACAATTGAACAAGCGAATAATATAGTGGAAATTTTGTTTACGAAATGTGAAAAAAATTTCAATGGGATCATTTTTCAACAATTTTCAATTTATTATTATTATTATTATTATTATTATTATTATGGTTATTAACTTTTTATAGTAATGACGCATTGTTGGGATGTTTTTGTTGTCAGCTTGAAACAAAAAGAGAAAAAAAAGTTTTATAATTTGTTGAAAAATGAAGCTAACGAGCATTTTGGCATCGGTGTGTTGGTGTATGCACTTGGTGTGCATTCTCTATTGAACACGTGAGTGAGGGAAAATAACTTTTTCGAGCAATGGAAAGTGGGAGAATATGCAAGCAAGCAAGCAACAAAGCAACAAAGCAGGCAGGCAGACATGTTAGCACAACGAACAATCAGTAAAAATTGCGTGGGCGGGAGAAACAGCCGCCACAGGATGACGTCATCTTCGTCAGCTTTAAAATGTATCGAAAGCATGCTAGTTGCCAGCTGATGGTGTGGTTTTTGCAACGTCCGCCGTTGAAACTAACTGGCTTCTTCTTCTTCTTCTTTGCTTCTTTTGCAGCTTTGGCAACCTTGAAACTAGCCTACTAGTTTGCTTTTCATCGGGGCTTGATTGTCAAGTAAGTACTATTTTCTCATTGAAAATTATGCTTTTTGAATAATAATAATAATAATAATAATATAATAATAATAATAATAATAATATTATTATTATTATTATTAATGAATACTTTTAATACAGTTTTCTTGGGATTCAAATTGATGTTGAAGTTGAAATTAACACACCTTGAACTTGAGCAAAACTTGAACAACTCAAATATATGTCTATTATTTTGAATGCACATTCATCCTATTTGAGCATCACAAACAACTTGGTTTATCAATGTTGATGAGAAGAGAAGTTTTGAGTAAATTGCACTTTATAACTTTGTAATTCTTGATTATTTGTTGTATTATTTTAAATCATTTTAAATTACTATTACTGAATTGCAACTTCACTTTTAGATTTTACTTAATTGAAATAAGTCTTGAATTGTTTACAAGATATTATTGAGATTTTAGAATTTTGTGATATTCAAATTGTTTGTTTCTTTTTGAATATTTTTCTTATTGATGATGATTACTGATAGTGATAGCTGATTTGATGTTTTGTTTTGAATGAAAAAAATATTTTTTTAATTATGAATAATTATTTGCGTTATTATTTTTGTTGCATGCAGCATTTACAAATGGACGACGGCACAAGCGGTGCAGAATCGCAGATATTAATGTCGTCGACAAATGTCGAAGAAAGTCACGACAACGCCCAAATTGACAACGTGAACTCTGGACAGAGCGTTGAAATGCCTCAGCCTGCACCGAGAAAGAATTCTAAAAAGTCAGTTGTTGAAGAGGAAGAGGAGGAGGAGGAGGAGGATGAAGATGATGAAGAATTTTTGAGCCGTCGATCTAAGCCAGCGTTGAAAATTATCGTACACAATGAACCATCCGCCGCAGCTGTTCCTCCTGTTCAATCGAACACCACTTTGGAGATGACTGCAAAGACTACAAAGCAGGAATGGTCTTGGAATTCATCTATTCAAGATTCAAGTAATATTATTGACGAGGCGAAGCTTAAGTCCGAGTGTCCAGATGCACCGGTGGCTGTTAAATCGGATGATTCAATAGAAAAGAAAGTACTGGAAAATGTGGAAAACTTCACAAAAGAGATGCCAAAAGCAGATTCTGCAGAAGCAGAAAAGGCTGGTACAGTGCAAACTGTTGAAGAAATTGGTAACAATCAGAAAATTATTGCGCAACAAAATTCAACAAACAACGCGACTGAAAATACTTCTTCCAATGAAAATGATGCTGCAAGTACCGTTGTTAAATCTGAATCAGAAATTGGTAAACAAGAGGATAAAATTCAAGATATTGTAGAAAATGAAACAGCTGTTGTGAAATCTGAATCTGAATCCGGAAAATCTGAAATGGAAAAACAATTCATTGAAATTCACACTACCCAAGAAAGTGCAAATGCTGTCGCCTCAGCAGAGCCTGTATCGGCGGCGGTGATGGTGGAATCTGAAACTAAACAGCAAGTTGATCAAATTCAGTCTGATTCTGCTGTTTCGCAGCAACAGAATGAAGCGAAGCTCCAAGCGGAAGAAGAAAATGCCAAATCGGTCGTTCATATTCAAACAGTGCAACAGCAAGTGTCTGCAGTGGAAAAGAGTGACGATTGCAAAGCAGAGGAACAGTTGGCAAATGGCCAACAGCAGCGGGTTGTTGTGACATCCACTGATCTAGGCACAACTGAACAGCAGTTTGCACCAGTTGGTTCACAGGAGGAAAAAGCTGAAACACCATCCAATGTGGAACATGTAACTGGTGCAGATATTGAAAATGTTGCAAAAGATGTCGAGAAACTGGGGACATCTCAGTCTGCTGCTGTAGTTCAGACAACAGTTATCAGTTCTGAAAATGAGCCAAGTGACAAGCAGAACTTGCACAGCACTACGTCAGCAGTGGCGCAGTCGAAGCATACCGACAACAGTACAGTTACAAGGTCGAAAATTGAAATCAGTCCAATTGAAGTTTCATCTGTCAAGCCGATACACGATTCATCAACTGGCAGCAAGTTGAAAACTGATCAAAGTGAAAGCAATACTTGTGAAACGTCAACCAAACAGCAGCAACATTCGGCGGATAATCTCGAAGCAGATCATCAAATTGGATCTGCAGTCACTTTTGAAAGCACGGTTGAGGACGGATATAGGAAAGAGGTGAAAACTGAAACGAAAGTGTCGAAGTCACCGAATTCGTCAACAACAACGAAAATCATCTCCACTACGGTGAAAATGGAAAAACAAGGCACCGAAGCAGTGCCAAACATGAAAGACTTCATTCATGCTGAAATGGCAGATTTGATGAAAAAAATGGAACAGCAGCATGGCAGTGGTGTTGTTTTCAAAGATGTTCAACTGATGGACAAGCAAAGTTCCACAACTGGCAAAACGGAGCAGCGTTTTGAAAGCACTGCGCAGAAAGCAGCAGATCAAGCGAATGCTGATTTCTCAAAGCCGACATCCAAGACGACGTTTCAGTCGACTGAAATACCGATCGAACGTCTACTGGTAGACAGTGATGCGCAGCACCAGCAACCAACTGCACAGAAAACAGTAACTCGCATAGAGAAGACTCGAACCTATATGAAAAAGGTCGAGGATCCGACAAGCTGGATTCAGCAGGAAAGTGTGGCGAAGAACAACTGGGCATCCAGTGCTCCTTGGGCCAAGTCGACAAGTACAATTGCCGTGCCGTTTTCAATTCCGGATGTCGGCAAAGCGCAGCACTACTACAAGCAAGTGAAGACCACCACCACCACCACCACCACCAGAACTGAGCGTTCCTCGACTACGGCAGGGGCAGAGCCGAAAACAACCGTCACTTCAAGCGAAACGGTTAGCCAGGAAGGTAGCAAGCCTTCTTTCGATTCTTGGTTTGGAACTGTATTTGTAAAACCAGATACGATTCGACCATTGACAGTTGTTGAACATCAGACTGCGGATAAATCGTATTCAACGAACAACGCGAAAGCAGGTGCATCTTCGTTTGCAGAGGATGTAGTTTCGACCACAGTACCGGCGAACGTCTATTCAACTCATTATTCTCAAAGTGTAGTTGAAATACCCCTGCAGCAGCAGCATCATTCTGCTGAACCAACGAACAATAGTCGATACACTTCGAATTATTCAACTAAACAAACAAGATCTTACCAAACATCACGACCGCTCAGTGGGCAAGCTTCTGGTCAACAGCAGCAGCAACAGTATCAAACTTTCACAGAAGTACCTTTTTCTTCGCATGGTCAATTTGTTGACCGTTCCTGGATGGGCCAGCAAGTGAAAATACCTTTTGCAGAAAATGCAAATCAGTCCTATTCAAAGACGACATACCACAGTTCTGAACGATCAATTTTAAAACAACAGCCTGCACTGTCGACTCAGTGGCAGCAGCATGCCACCGCTTATGGTAATCAGCTTACTGGTCAACCTGCTGCTGCTTCTCAGTCGAAACTTTTCCTTGGAAAGATGCCCGGACGAATGACCACAAAATGGCCACCGAGCAATTTCACCGTTAATAATGAACAAGAACAACATTTTCATAGTTCTGAAAATGGCGGCATGAGGCGGACAAGTTGGCATGAAGACGTTGGCCATGCACCACCAGCGGGGCAACAACAGCGAGAAGAAGTTGGACAACAGCGACAAGCACCATCAACAACAGGCGGCTCTTTTTGGACAGTTACAACAACCAGGCATCACACTTCTACAGCACGTTGATGTTCTATGCACCAATGTTGGTGGTCAGTCGATTTGATTTGTTCATTTAATTATTATTATATTTAAAAAAAAAAAAATTTTTTTTTCACTTTAGTTTCTGTGGCTGAATTAGTTTGCTTTTTATTATTTCAGCTTATTTCGACTTTACTGGTCACAGTTTGTTTTCAGCTTTTTCTCTTATGTGTAGTTCAATTTTGTATGCATTTGTCTGACGAGAACAAATTCTCGACCTAGCCAATGCTAATAATACATTACAATGTTTACACTACTTGTTAACTGATTATCAGGTTGAAATTCCCAAATGCCTAACGTCGTTTTCATAGTCGGCTTATGGTAATGTGATGTTTATAATAATTCTACGAACTGTTGTTAATAATTTCTAGTACGATTGTAATTTTTTCTTTTATTTTTATTTATTTTCATAATTTCCATTAAATGATCAATGTATATACTAAATTTGTTGATATGCAAAGAATTCTGTTAGAACCTGAAACAAGAATAAAATTAAAAACCAAAAACATTCTAGGATTAACTTTATATGCATATATATATATATATATATATATATATATATATATATATATATATATATAATCAAACTGGACTCAGTGTTTACTGTTTGTTTGTTATGTCTTAGAGTAGCTAGGATGCTTGCTTTTAGTTGACTGGAGTTGCTTTGAATTGCTGACCTGTATCCATCAGAACGTTATTTGATTTTATTTTTGTACATTTGCGATATTTTCTACTGTCTGACAATCGTGAAAGCATCAAGTACGTTCAGTCGCTTTCATTTTCCATGCGATTGTTTTACCATTTTTATCGCTACACACGACGCTGAGCATTTTGTGCTTCAGCATTTTGTTCATTTCCGTTGATGGATTTCATAATTTATTTACTTATTATTGCTGAACTTAGAACAGTTTGGGTTCACTGAATTTGTTATGAAATTTTACATTATGCTGATGATATTAATTACTAACCGTCAGCGATACAACACAAGCACTGCAATGTAATTTATCAAAAGAGCTCAAGGAATTATTATTAGCTCACATTAATGAAATGAAATAATATTTAAATAATGCTAAGTAAAATGCAAATGGACAAGTAGCGTGGCATGACATGGCTAAGTCAATAAGCACACATTTAACGGAATTGATAGGCTATTGCTATTGCAGTTGGAAAATTCTATTATTTGACTCAGGGTGTGAAGTATTTACCGATTTGCATAATTCAGTTACTGCCACTTCATTAATAATTTTTTTAGCTTCATGTCAATTATTCGGTGCTTCGTCATGACAGCTATAAAACTATGGAATGGTGTTTAAATAAAATGTGCTGATTCATTTTTATATTGCTTACGGTACAATATAACATATATATGATCTAATATTGAGATAACAAAATTTTTCTTACTTTGCTGATTTTCCTGTTATAATGTTTTCCAAATTTCCAAATCGAAAAGCCGATTTCAAATCAGACGTGAATTTATTTACCAACAACTGCATGAATGAATTTTGTTTCCAAACATTTCTACTCTTCAATATTAATATTTTACGCTTTTACTCATAAAAAGATTTTATCAAAAAATAAACTTTGCTTTTGATCACATTAATCATTTCAAATATGAAAGAAAAGAATTATAATAAATTTAAATGGTAATTTAAATTTAAATAAAAATATTGTGAAATTTTAAACAAATTGATTAGAAATTAAAAAAAATAAATGACAATAATAATTTGTAGGATTGATTATAAATATATGAATTATTTCATTGCAATTAGCAGTGGAGACGTGTGCTTGTTCGTTGTTGGATGATATGGTGAATTGAGTACTTATCAAGAGTAACAATGAATAGCATAGAATGCAACGGAATATAAAATCCAATTCAAGTTTGCTACCAGTGCTCTGCTGCTGGTCACGAATGTTTGAATTGCATGACTGGAAAACAAAGTAAAAAAGGCCTTCCCGGTTTACAGCACATCAAAAGAAAATTTTCATACAGAACAGCAAAAATTATATGTTAATAATAAAATATTTTCATTCTGAACGTCAATTTAAACTTTCATTATGAATCATTCCATTTCAAAGCAAATAGGTAAGGTTGAATAACAATAAGTGAAGATTGTTTTTCAAATATGCAAATCACCGTTGCTCTAAACTCTAGTGTTATCAACAGCAGAGCGCTTTGTTTGCCTTGCTGACGTGGCTATGTAATATATAGTCAACCGAATTGGATTACGGTCAGTCAGTAAGTTTTATTTCAAAGAATTGTAGGCTAACGATGTGTGGGGCAACTGCAAAAAACATGAGCAAGCAATGGAAAGCGAAATGAGCATCTATAAAACAGATACATTTTACGTTTTACTTTATTTTAATAATTTGTAAATTATTCATTATAATTAAGAACTGTATTAAAACAGTGAGATGGACTTCAACGAACAGAAGACGCTTGTCTATTCAGGGAAGTTGTATTCTTTCTTTTTTGATTCATTTTTATTACTTAAAATTATAAATCAAAAATACGTCTTGAGTTTATAACAATTCTATTTTGTGAACTTTCCGTTTAATTGAAAAGCAATAATATATTATTTTTGAGAATGTAGTTTTAAAATTAGCATGTTATTTTTAACTTTTAATGCGTATTAAGAAAAGCATTTCATCCAATGATTGGAATTTTAATAGATTCGAAGAAGAATGAAGAAGCGTATGACACGAAGTAGAGTGGAGAAAAAACCGAATGAGGAGTCTTCTATGGGTCTTTATTCTGCAGGTTTGGTAAGCGGTTACTTTGTAAGAGTGAAGTTATCCCGTAGTTTAATTAAACTTAAGGAAAACCCGTATGGTTGAGATTTGAAATAATGCGGTATTTAAGCTTTGGCGCAACAAAATATTTGTATGCAATTATCTTCATGTGTCGCCATATTTTGACATTTTCATTTATTAATTTTTATTCAATTTCATTTCACGTTTAGTTCAATTTCAAGACACCCATATTTTATTCTACCGTTTTCAAAAGTGATTTTTTCATGTATAAAAGTGTTGTATTATATGTTCTTTTGTGCTTTGATCTTGGTACCAAATTTGGTTATTTATTGTTTTATTGGTTGTTTTGTATTTTGTTGTTAATTTGAAATAAAGCGACTCTTGATACATTCCATAAAAATTTGTAAACACGAAACAAACAATAAACTATAATGCATTGAGATATGCACAATGAAAAGGCAACCATCAATGGGCGAGATGGATGTGAACACTTTATAGTTGAGGTGAGTAATTATTGGAATAATTTTCATTTGCTATCACTTGCAATACTTTTATCTTTTCTTTGTTTTATATGTATATTTTTTATATTTGTGAAGCATGTCATTCATTGCTTTTTTAATGCATTTCAATATTTTCTACCATATTATACTCACTTTTATGTTTTATTAATCGAGATGTTTTGTTTTCTTTGCATTTTCTTTTGATTTTTCCAATCTCTTCTCTCTTTAATTTCATACTTTTGCACATTTTTTTGTATTTCACTCAAAATTGTTTGTATTACTCTTATGCAGTTTCTTATTTTCACAATTAATATATTTTGCACTATTACAGATTACAGAGGTAACAACAGCCCATTGCTGTTACATATAGGCCATATAGGGTTAGTTCAAACTGGGGAAAATATCATGTTTGTCATTAATAGTCTCACCAGCCAGTGATATAAAATACATTTTAGATTGAAAATCAAATTTGAATTTTAAAATAAATTTGCATACGACAAGGAGATAAATTAAAAGGTTCTAAAAAGCAAGAAAAAAAATGTTATCTTTATTTTTTCTAATGTAAATCATGAGCAGTGCAACAAAAGCAATTCTTCATTAATGAAAACATTTTTGAAAAATCAATGTGTCATGCAATAAAAACTAAAGACTTAATTTCTGCTCCCTTCCTTTAGACAAGGGAGAGTGTGAGATCTTCCCTTGCTCTTTGAGCAGGCGTAGTGCAGAATTCTGGAGCCTGAACGGTGAAAGCCTATGCAGAAGAGGTGGTGAGACATTGTTGCTTTGGCACCCTTGGAAGCGTGGTGTCTTAGTGCTTTTCTGCAGCTTACAGATGAAGGGAGATGTTGCGTTTTGCATGCCCAATTGAGTTGGGCAGGTTTTCTCGCATTTTCCCTTGTTTTTTTCAATAATGTTAAAGCTTTCCAAAGTTCAGGGGTGGGGCAGTTTGCTGCTCCTTTCCTCACACCGCGGCGGTTGGTGAGATTTTGCGATTTTGGGAACTTTGTAAAAGGAGGGTACATTGTTCAATTTTATTTTGTTTACTTTTTGTTATTTTGTAGATGTGCTTTTAAAAAATTAAAGAATATTTTGGTTGCGGTGGCGACCAGCCGGCCCAGCCATCCGGCACCCCTGCAGACCATCACTGTCCTACTACTTGCACTTTCCACTTTCTCAACCAGGAATCTTGCGTGCCTGAAGTTGAAGTTTCTACCCAAAATGGATCATATACGTCGATCTATTCTCGACGGTTTCGACACAATGATCCATAAAAGATGTAGCCCTAACCTGAGGCGTGGATGTTTTATAGGTAAAACTCATCACCGTTTCATGGCTCTTCTATCGATGCCTCATGAATAACGAAATTGCTGTCGTGCATTACACTCAATATTACTGTGCATTTTGATGAATCACATGAAATTTGCATACTTTTCATATTATTTCAATTCATGTTTACAACTTTTACGGTATACATGTATACTATTTCCATTTAATTTTCAATAAAAGCGCTTATTATGAATCTATTCGTTCAATTTATGTAATATTGTTTAATTTGCATTTAAAATGAGCTATGATTAATTTTGCATTTGCACCGCTTTGTAGCATCCTAATAAATTTTGAAATTTTTCTGAGAATTCATTAATGGTGCTTAAAGTTAATCTCAATTTTTCAGGGACGTCATTGTATTTATTTAGGATTCAATTTTACAATTGAATGCTGATGTTGCTCTCCATGTTCACCGTATGCCAACAGCCATTGAACCTGAAGACACAAAAGAGTATGCATTGCAGTGGAATAAAAATTTGCATACATTTTCTAGTAAACAAGTCTTACTGTGAACGCTTTTTATTAAGGAAAGCAAACAACAAGTTTTGCGACTGTCAATATAAAATCACACAAAAGCAATATACGCGATACAGTAATAATAATTACGTTATTCCACATTACTAAATATCATTGAATTGCTGAAAAATAAGCATATGAAATAAAGTTCTGTATATCCATTAGAAGCTGACTCTTGTAGCGAGCCATAGCTGCAAAGCAAACAAACGGTAAAGCAACGTATTGAAATTTGCATGTTAACGAGACACGCCTAACAGGGATGAAATAATTTGAGCCAACTTTCGCTTTAAAAGTAAATTAATAACTTTATTTAATTTACTTTACATGAGCCATCCAATAGATTTTAGAGGTGCGACGCAACATTGTACTCTAAATTGTAAAGTATCCTTTCACATTTTGCTGTTTTTGTGATTTTGCATCAACGACAGATGACTGTTTGCTGTGCACAATGAAAATTAGGCGTATTACTGGGTTAGCAGAATTATTATGAAAATTTTTATTTGCGAAAAGAAAATCAAATATTAATCATGAATTATTATAACCCATCGATTTGCACGATGCATACACTTTGGTTTGAATTCATGAAATCATGTTCAATCCATCAATTAAACTTTGTTGTAAGGTTGATTTGAAATATTTGTAAGCTGATGGTGTCCTGCTACATCAGAATAAAACACATCTTCAAAGTTAGCCGGAGAAGCATCATCATTTTTATTCAGAATGGCCAATTACTTTTTGCAACTTTTCAAAAAGCATATCGGCAAATGATGAAAAGCTGACCATTATTGTAAGTTACATTTTTTATTAAATGACATAATAATATTGCTGAAAATAGATGTTGAATATATAATTGCCGAACATTACTAAGTTATTTATTACTGAGAAGAAATGGATTTTGTGTGAAATTTTCTATTTTCCTTAAGAAGCAGTTTATTAAGTTATTAAATTTTTTGAAAAGCAAACAAATAGAATATATTGAAAACTAATTATTATTAAAAGCAAAATACTTCAATTATGAAAATGAGATTACGCCAGAAGTTGAATTTTTCATTTGCTACAGTTGATGGAGATGCTGTAAAAATTTATTATTGAGAAAGAAGTTCAACGTTGAGTTCTAGCCATGAACGCAGCGCGCATGTTATGCAAATCAGAGTTATCTAAAAATTATTCTCTTAGCAACAATGCTCCTGTTTAATCAACGCATAAATGTTCAGATCGTATTTTATTTTATTTTATTTTATTAACTTTTTTAAAATTGAAATAACAAAATATTCTTTCATTGATTACGACTGAATGTAAATTATGTATTTGATATTAAAAATGAAGTGAAATATAATTGCAGTAAATTAATATTATGCATGACATAGTGTGTAGTCAAACAAATCAAAACTGTAGAGCTGGCTCATAATACTATGAAATTGGCTCTTCAATGAAATGCGTTAATTAATTTTCATCTTGCATATTTCAAATTGTTATGCAAATATTATCTAATATTGAGAAGGGAATCTGTTCATTATATATTAATTTTTTAATACATAATTTTTTCCAAATTTTAAACAATACATTAGTTAACAACACGTATATTAATTATTTTTTCAAATATTTTGAAGTTTTAGTTTGAATATTTTTACTCTTTTTTTTATAAAAAATATTTTGAAAAATGAAACCGCCCTTTTTATTGTATTACTCGTTTGNCAGCAGTTTATTAAGTTATTAAATTTTTTGAAAAGCAAACAAATAGAATATATTGAAAACTAATTATTATTAAAAGCAAAATACTTCAATTATGAAAATGAGATTACGCCAGAAGTTGAATTTTTCATTTGCTACAGTTGATGGAGATGCTGTAAAAATTTATTATTGAGAAAGAAGTTCAACGTTGAGTTCTAGCCATGAACGCAGCGCGCATGTTATGCAAATCAGAGTTATCTAAAAATTATTCTCTTAGCAACAATGCTCCTGTTTAATCAACGCATAAATGTTCATGACCGTATTTTATTCTATTTTATTAACTTTTTTAAAATTGAAATCACAAAATATTCTTCCATTGATTACGACTGAATGTAAATTATGTATTTGACATTAAAAGTGAAGTGAAATATAATTGCAGTAAATTAATATTATGCATGACATAGTGTGTAGTCAAACAAATCAAAATTGTAGAGCTGGCTGATAATACTATGAAATTGGTTTTGCAATGAAATGCGCTAATTAATTTTCATCTTGCATATTTCAAATTGTTATGCAAATATTATCTAATATTGAGAAGGGAATCTGTTCATTATATACTAATTTTTTAATACATAATTATTTCCAAATTTTAAACAATACATTAGTCAACAACACGTATATTAATTATTTTTTCAAATATTTTGAAGTTTCAGTTTGAATATTTTGACTCTTTTTTCTATAAAAAACATTTTCAAAAATGAAACCGCACTTTTTATTGTATTACTTGTTTGAAATATGAAAAAAAGATTTTTAATATTTGCAAATAGCAAATATTCAATAAAAAACATTATAAATTCTAATTAAATGCATTAAAAACAAAAAAGAAATGATAATAACAATTTTAAGATTTGGCTATAAATAGAAAAATTATTTTACTGCAATTGGCAGTGGAGACGTCCGCTTGTTCGTATTCCACTG
>JYDV01000036.1:77526-195561 GCA_001447645.1 Trichinella pseudospiralis
GACCAAGTACTGCATTAATTCAAAACTCAGCCATGTAGATTTGTGGTTTGTTTAATTAAACTGTAGAACAGCTTCATTCTTTTAAAGTATCCTTAGCCCAGAAATACAAAATTGAGACCCACGGAGAACCACATATACCTTTTTTGTTTTCTTGTTCTGCTCCGTGCGGTCCGGGATTTGCTTCGTATTGAAAACGTTTTCAGTTTTTCCATGTTCCATTCTTTGTACCTACAAATATGACATTATATCAATAAATTTTTTTACTTTAAACACATAGTGAAAGTTTCAAGAAATTTAAAATTGGACTTTCAAGCATATAATTCAACTGCTTCTTAATTAAAAGGTAATTACTTACAAAATGATCATTGGAAATTATTATCAATTATGAATTCTAATTAACGCTGAAGTAACAGAAATAATATAAATTCCCATACAGAAAAGCACTAATCTAGCGGATGCGCAGGGTTACATTAAACCTATTTCAATTAATTCAATCCTTGCAAAAAGCTTTTCACCAAAATTTAAGCACACAAACTGTGTTAACAATCAAAATTTACGGGATAAAAATGTTATTTGCTTAATATCTATAATGATGTAAACTCAAAAACAGATTTATATTAGATGATAATCAAGGCAAGCAACCATCGATATGGAAGTGATGCTAAGCCTTTTTTCTTGAGTATAGCTGGCAATCTGTGTGATTGCACTTTTGTGCTAACTCTAACGGCAGTTAGCTAATGGTGGATTTTGTTGTACTGTACAGTGATCTGTACACTTTGTGAGAGTGCACAAACCAGCAGTTCAACCTGCAGTGGAATACGAACAAGCGGACGTCTCCACTGCCAATTGTAGTGAAATAATTTTTCTATTTATAATAAAGGCAAAGCGTTATTGTTATGGCCATTTATTTATTTATTTATATTTCTTTGAATGCTACATATTTAAAAAGAAAATATTTAATATAAAAGTTAATTTTATAATGGAAATTTTAATTCATATGCAGCATGAATTAAATATGCTTTATTTTATCATTAATATATATATATATATATATATATATATATATATATGATTTTTCCTGTATGAAGTTCATTTAATGTTACATTACGTTAATGTTTGTTTCGTGCTTCGCATTTGTATGCAATGCATGACAAGTCGCTTTATTTGAAATTAACAACAAAATGCAAAACTACCAATAAAATATTAAATAGCCCAATTTGGAGCCTAGATCAAAGCATAAAGGAACATATAATACAACACTTTTATATATGAAAAAATCACTTTTGAAAATTGTAGAATAAAAAAATGTAATTGATTATAGGTGAATGTATTTGAAATTGAACTAAACGTGAAATGAAAATAAATAAAAATTAATGAATGAAAATGTCAAAATATGGCGACACATGAAGATAATTGCATACAAATATTTTGCTGCGTCAAAGCCCAAATATTCCATTATTTCAATCTCAGCCATACAGGCTTTCCCCATGTTTAATTAAACCACAGGATAACTTCAGCCTTTCGAGGTATCCACGTACCAACCTGCATAATGGGGACCCATGGAAGATCACACATACGGTTTGTGATCCTGTCTGCTTTGTGTCGTCCGCGTCTGCATCCTTCTTGAATATATCATAATATCAAACTTTAAATGATTTTGATGTGTTAATTTTCAAACTACATTCTCAAAAATAATATATTATAATATCAAACTTTAAATGATTTTGATGTGTTAATTTTCAAACTACATTCTCAAAAATAATATATTATTGCTTTTCAATTAAGCAGAAAGTTCACAAAATAGAATCGCTAAAGACTCAACATTTATTTTTCATTTATAATTTGAAGTTATAAAGATAAATCGAAAAAGAATACAATTTCCTTGAATAGACAGACTTCTTCAGATCACTTGAAGTCCATCTCACTGTTTTAATACAATTCTTAATTATAATGAATAATTTACAAATTATTAAAATAAAGTAAAACGTAAAATATATCTGTTTTATAGATGCTCATTTCGCTTTCCATTGCTTGCTCATGTTTTTTTCAGTTCTCACTCATCGTTAACCTACAATTCTTTGAAATAAAACTCACTGACTGACCATAACCTAATTCAGCTATTAAATAGCCACGTCAGCAGTGCAATCAAAGCGCTCTGAGGCTTCTAACACTAACGTTTAAAAAAAGGTTAATTTGCATATTTGAAAAACAACATTCGAACAAGGCAAACTGCACTAATGTTGAACCAGAAATTTTTTTTATTCTGCAAACATAAATGCAAACATAATAAACGAATATCTTGATAAATTAAAATTACCTTTGTCCTTAATTATTAAAGAATTTTTTATGCGTACTATTTAAAATGGTCTGTTATATAATAGGAGAATTTCAAGTAATTACTTACAAACCTACCGTTTTGATGGACATAAAATTTAATAAATTATAGACCAATTTCAATTCATGTTGGTCAATTTACAGTCTTGATATCTAGTCTCAGACACACTTTTAAACAATCTCAAATTTATTAAACCATATACTACTTTAAAAATTATATATATCTTCTCTTCGTTCAGGAATATCTTTTTTTTGTGCAATTGGAAATTTTGATGAATTATCTTGATGAAGTAAAAATCCAGCAAGCATATGAGAATATATTTGATTCACGGATGCTCATAGAATGCTCTATTTGAATGGAAAAAGTTCATGCAACGTGCATCGTTTTCCTACAATTCCATAAATGAAACTCACTGAATCGCTTTAATCTAATATTATTATTACGCATCACATCAGCAAAGCAAACAGAAAGCGCTCTTTTAATGATGACATAGGCCTTTTGAGGAAAGCTGATTTGCATAATTGGAAAACAACCTTAACGAAGTGCTATTCAATCTTGTTTATGTGCATTAAAACGAAAAGCTAAATTAACATAATATGCTGAAAATATTTTCAACCATACCTCAAAAATAATTAAAAAAAAAGAAACGTTAAAATGCTCAGTAATGTAAAGTATTTAAGCATTTTACATATGTTTATCTCATGTATAATAAATTACAACATATACATTAATTGAATATTCACCATTTGCAGATATTACAATTCTTTTTTTTCATATTTCAAACGGTTAATATGATAAAAAGAACAATTTTATTTTTGAAAATATTTTTGATAAATAAAAGAGCAAAAATATTGAAATTGAAATGTCAAAATATTTGAAAAAATAATTAATATACGTGTTGTTGACTAATATTTTGTTTAAAATTTGGAAAAAATTATGTAAGAAAAAATTAGTATATAAAGAACATATTCTTTTCTCAATATTAGATGATATTTGCATAATAATATGAAATATGGAAAATGTAAAGGAATGAACGCATTTCATTGAAAAACTATTTTTTAGTATTAAGGGCCTGCTCTACACTTTTAATTTGTCTGACTACACCTTGCCATGCATAATATTAATTTACTACAACTGAATTTCACTTCATTTCTAATATCAAAAATATAATTTACATTTAGTCGTAATCGATGGAAGAATATTTTGTGATTTTGATTTTCAAAGAATTAATAAAATCTAATACGATTATGTACAGTTAAAACTTATTCAAACAGGAGCATTGTTACTAATAGAATAATTGTTAGATAACGCTGATTTGCATAATATGCGCGTTGCGTTCGTAGCTTGAACTCTGAATTTCCTTCTAAATAATAAATTTTTATAACATCGCCAACAAATGTAAAAAAATGAAAAATTCAACTTATGATGGGTGCTCATCTCCATAATTAAAGTCCTTCACTTTTAATAATAATTAGCTTATAACAGATTTGTTTGATATTTGAAAATTGAAAAACTTAAACAAACTGTTTTTGTAAATGAACATAAAATTTTACACAAAACAAATCTGAAAATAATAATTTAAAAATAAAATGCAACTTACCAAAAAATAGGCGACTGTATCTCATTTAAAGATAAATTTGTTGGTACAGTTGATTGAAAAAATTGATTGGATAATTTGGATGAAAATCTTGATGCTTCTCAGACTTTCCCTTGAACACGTCTTTAATTGTGCTGAAATAATTTTTATATTTATGTACAATGCAAAATATTACTATTAGTTAAGTTTATTTTTAGTTTGTATTTAATACAACATATTTAAAAAGGAAATATTTATGAAAAAATGAAGTATATAATCAAAATAAAAATCGCAGCCAAAAACTGCATGATTTTAGCATTTCAAAGCTGCCAAAGCTATTCAAACCTTATTTATATGAACAACGATTGATGAAAATACTACACAATGTATGCAAATATAAAATAGCAATGTAACAAAGTAGACAACATAAAGATAAAATAAGTGAAAGCAGTAAATGCTGAACATTTTTTTGTATTTTCAACAAATCCGTATAGTAAATAATATATGGATTCTTTCAATTTATGGATGACAACTTTCATACAGCGAAATGAACAAAAACAATAAAATAAACAATATTTCTGAAAAATAAATATTTGTGAGAAAATAATTTTTATTATCAAAATCATAATTTAAATTTGGACGTTGTATAAATAAAAGAAATTTGCATTTGATTATTAAGTATAATATTTGTTGTTCTGAATCTAATTGAGATGAAAAGGTTACATCCAAAGCTGGCGAAAACATAGCAATGGATGCAAACTTTTTGGGCCTCATATAGATGACAAGCCCTTGAAGTGTGGTGTAGAATTTATCAGATCTTTCGCTTACTTTCCTCTTCACTGCCCTTCAGTGCAGAAAGCAGCAGATCAACCAACAGTGGAATACGAACAAGAGGACGTCTCCACTGCTAGTTGAAATGAAATAATTCTTATATTTATAATAATATTAATATATTATTATTACAATTTATTTTTTTTCTATTTTTAATCCATTTCTTTGAATACAGTATATCTAAAAATGTAATGTTTATTAAACAATGAATTTTATAATCAAAATTTAAATTTCCCTATACCATAAAAATAAAGCCATATCATTTTATAATTAACATATAAGACTTTTACTATATTCTATATGAAGTTTATTTGAAAAGATACAAAACGGTAGATATCCGCTGTTGCTGCTATTTGATTTCCTATACATCCCATTAACAAGTGGTCTGCAACCGTGGAATACGAAAAAGCGGACGTCTCCACCGCCAATTAAAATGAAATTATTCTTATATTTATAATTAAACATACAAATTATTGTTGCCAATTATTTTTAGTTTTCAATGTATTTAATTAAAATTTATAACATTTTAATTTGAATATTTACCATTTAATTTTATTATAATTCCTTTTTTACATATTTGAAATGATTAATATCCTAAAAAGCGCAATTTCATTTTTCATAAAAATTTTCATGATAAAAGACTGAAAATATTTAAACTAAAAAGTCGAAATCTTTGAAAAAATTTTCATTTACGCACTGCTGCATAATGCCCTTTTTAAATTAAAAATAATTATGAATGAAAAAATCAGTATATAAACAACATGTTCTTCTCTCAATATTAGATGAAAAATAAAAGAATATTACGTGATTTTGATTTTCAAAAAATCAATAAAGTGTACTAATACAGGTAGACCAGTTACACGTTGAATAAACAAAAGATGCCACCAAGGAAATGATTTGTAAACAACGCTGATTTGCATAATGCTCGCGAGAGGCTTCGTATTTTCTGAATAATGAATTCTTATAGCATCTCAACCAAATATGGGATATAAGAAATTCAACTTTTGGCAGAAGCTCTTTTCCATAATTAAAACAGTTTACTTTCAATAATTAATTCGTTCATAAAATATTTTCTATTTGAAAATCTATATACTTTAACATACTGCTGTTAAACATGAACATTCAACATCTATTTTTATCAATATTTTCAATCAGTTTCATCAATATCAAAAATGAAATGCAACTTACAAAAAAATAATCAATTTTCCATCATTTACAGATAAATCTGCTTGTACTGTTGTAAAAATTTATTAACTAATTTGAATTCAAATCTTGATGCTTGTCCGACGTTCCCATAAAATATCCCCATTTCTGTTCTAAATGTGCGCCATTAGCCTTCAATTATTTGAAATTACACTTAGAAATGATATGTTAAATCTTGTGAGATTTGGATTTTTGATATTTTGTTTGCCAAAATGATTTGTACTGATCAAAGACGACTAGAAAGAAACCAGCTAAAAACTTGTGTGCTGTAATTTTAATAATAGTAACTTAAAATGTGTAAGTTAAATAAGTAAACACTGAAAAAAAGTATGATAATTTTTATATTAAAAGTCCTGATTTTATCAGCTGCAAAAACTGTGCATTCCAAGAATATTGTTCTTGATTATTATTTATTTGATTACAGTATCATTGAAATTGAAACTTTTATCGACGCGGTTTCATCAATTATTAGTGTATAAGAAATGTGATCAGTTTAAAATGATGAGGTGTTATTCGTTTTATTTACATGTTGCACTGTTTTGAAATATTTTTTTCAAAAAGTATCAAAATGCACACGCGACGTGAATTTGTGCTAGCACAACAAAATGAATTTATTATTTTTTTCCAAAAGCTGAATTACATCATCATGTCAGCAACGTCTACGGTTCATTTTACTAGTTGGAAAACATAGCACAGATCCCCTAATTCTTCCGACGTAGTGTCAACTATGAATTCGCTCATTTTTTGTGAAATCAAATTTTCACTAAAATCGCGGAATTGTGCAAATTGAAAGGAGATTGCTAATTGAGGTGCTAACTGAAGTAACAAAAAAACCATATAGTGAAGTAAGCAATATTTTTGACAAACAAGCATTAGCAAAGACAAACAAACAACAATAGTTAAAAAATGAAATTTATAATCAAAATCAGAACTGCTATTTGCACGCGACATAAAAATAAAATTTTATTATTAATCTGTGATATTTCCTATTCTGAATTTAGTCTAATTGAGATTTGAAAACGTTCATCTAACAGTTTGTAAAGTTAAGTGCTTTACCAATATTGATTTGGTCTCTAATAAATCTGAAGCTTTAATACAAATTGTTTTGAATATTATTTTTTTTTGTCATGCAATCAGTAATGCCATATTAGTAGCAGATTGTCAATTCTGAGCATTGATTTGTTCACTTTATAAGAGTGCACATACCAAACAACCAGCAGTTGAATACAAACAAGCGGACGTCTCCATTGCCAATTGTCATGAAATAATTCCTCTATTTATAGTTAAATATTAAAATTGTTATTATCGGTTATTTTTTGTTTTTAGTACATTTGTTTTAAATTTTATAATATTTTTATATAAATAATTATTATTTTCATATATTACAATTCTTTTCTTTTATATTTTAAATCCCTAGTTAAGATAGAGAAAAGTATATTTTCCTTATCGTTATGTAATTTTTGTAGATAAATTATTTGAAATATTTAAAATAAAAATTCGAAATGTTCTACAAATAATATATACGTGTTGTTGTTGATTTGAAATATCAGTACGTTATTGTAAGATGGTTATGTGGTTTTATTTTTCATATTGTTTGAGGGGATTTCTGAACTGCGATAGTGTAAGTGGAACATAATAAATTTTATCTCCTTTAACTCCTCACTATATGTGATGTGTAATTCTTTTCATTTAATTTAATTTTCACAATTTTATGTTTAAGGTATAATACATTGAAGTATGAAAAATTTGATTGTAAAACAATTAAACAACTGATAATTTATTGCAGGGCGCATCTGTAAAATAAGTAAGTAAGCACATTGATACTAGAAAATTAATTTGCAAACTACACTGATTTGCATAGATTTTCTTATAGCTGAATTAAATTTCTTTCTAAATAATAAATTCTTGTAGCCTTTCAACCAAATATAGCATATAAAAAATTCAACTTCTAGCAGAAGTTCATTTCCATTACTAAAGAATTTTACTTTTAATAATAATTCATTTACAATATATTTGTTTTCTTTTTGAAAATCACCTTAACAAACTGTTCTTGAAGATGAACATGAAATTTTACACAAAGCAGACTGAATACATAATTTAGTTATATGCAAAATAATTTAAAATTCAATATCTATTGTCAACAATATTTTTATTGTAATAATTCAAAAATGAAATGCAACTTACCAAAAAAAAAACACTCGACTGTATCAAATTTAAAGATAAATTTGTTTGTAGAGTTGATTGTAAAGGTTGATTGGCTAATTTGAATGAAAATTTTGATGCTTGTCAGACTTTCCCTTTGAACACGTCTTCAATTCTGCTCTCGCTGAACAAATTAAGCCTACAGTTATTGGAAATCAAGCTCACAATGCAAATAACAAAATTGAATTAGTATGCAAATTTTCATTGTTATGTTTCATTTCTATTGCCAATAAAAGAGTGAAGCCATTTTGCATTTGATCCGAAGAAGAAGGTAAAAAAAATATTTACAGAATTACATTTGCAAAAAGTGCCAAGAGAAAAGATGTGGAGAAGAATGACCAGGTACCGGATGAACAGATATTTGCAGAACTGCTAATTTGCGTGAACAAGATTGAATGCGTTGAAAAGCTACATATGCAATATTTGCATGTGTCAGTTCACCGATATTGTAATAATTCATAGTTTATTTGTTTTATAGCTGAATAAATATTTGTTATTCATCTGTGCGGTTAAATAAAATCCCATATTAGCATAAATTAATAAAGAATAAAATTTAACAAAATTTACACAATAAAAAATGAACTAAGGTAAAGTCTTATTTAATGTTGAAAGGATTGTTGCATGCTGAGAGTTGGTGCATGCAGAGAAGAGTTCTGCAATGAACAAATCAAAAAAAATTGCAATAAACTGAGTCAACGGCATTGGCTGGCTGGCTGGCTGGCTGGTTGGTTGGTCTTTGAAATTCCAAATGCAACATTATTAAGCAAAGCTTGCAGGCATAAGCAAAGAAGCAGACGTGGTGCAAGTTTTATGAGTTATAGTTCATGAAAAAATATTTGATTTTCTTCCGTTACTTATAATGACTGTTTGCAGTAACAAAATACCACTCAACTGCATATGCATTTTTTTTTACAAAATGCGTTACTTGATGTATTTGTATCCACGATTCGAAATTAATGTTACACACAATAAAATTTTTTTTAGAAGATATTCTTCAGGGTAAGTTCTTAAACGTTGATAAAATATAAAATGATGCTTTCTCTGTCCGGATAATAATCGATGGCTGACGATAAGTTTACAGGATTATCATTATTATTATTATTATTATTGTTGTTGTTGTTGTTGTTGTTGCTGTTGTTGTTAATTCGCAATTTGACCTATGAACACCCTTGTTGGAAAAGCATGTCATGTAAAAGAAGTCACAAGAGTAAATGCTGGGCATGTTTGCATTTTCAACAAATTAGGATTGTAAATGTTTCACATTCTTTCAAATTATGGATCACTGTTATCATAAAACTCTGAAATCGATCGAAATAAGAATGTCCATCTGCCAGTTGTAATGAAATAATTTTATATTGACAATAATGATAAAGCATTACTATTATTGATTGCCATTTATTTTTTATTTTTAATCCATTTGTATGAATACAAATAATGAAAAAAGAAATATCATATCAATGAATACATCTTATAATCAAAATCAAAAATTTAAATTTAGCAAAATTTCAACATGGAAATTGAAATATTACATTTGATTATAAGCATATAATTTCTGCTGTTTTCTGTATTCAGTTTATCTGAAATAAGGTAAAAAAATGATTTCTTCCTCATTTTTAGGTTTGAGGATTTTATTTCAGCAACCCTCTATGACAGATAGACTACTGTAGTGGTACTCGTGACATAAAGTATAGAGGTCTACGTTGACACAGTGACATGCTGGATTGGTGCGCTTCATTCGAGTACACCAATCAGCAGATGTACCAACAGTGAAATAAGAGCAAGCGAACTTCTGCCCTGCCATTGAATGAACGCTCACCTTGTTGGAGTTGGTTTACTCATTCAATACTTACTTATTGTTGTTATTATTATAAATTATAAATTATTATAAATGACAACATACTTAATAAATGAAATTGTTGACACTAATCTGAGGGAAAAAAAGCTGCTGAACATTACAAAGAAAGAAAACCAAGATTTTGCAAAACCAAAAAAAATACTGTTCTATGAATTAATTATATTGTTGGGTTGGCAAGTAAAATGTTGCAATGAACGTTTGACAAGGAAGATGTTTCATTAATTAACAGCACATGCTTACCTGGACACAGCTCATTTTGTGTTGATGCTCTTACAGTAATTCTAGGACAAATGAAGAAAATCAAGAATCTACACAAAGAAATAGTCCAAATTAGACTCTTGTTATGCATCCGTCTAGTTATGCAAATGAACCCCACTTTTGCAAGCACAAGAGATTGAATGCTCATGTCCTTATTAATAAGTAATGTTGTTACATTATATTAATAAACGCATTTACAATTAAATTCATTAATATCAGGCCAGTTGTTCACCGGAAACTAGTGCGGCCTGTAAACGGTTAAATCATACTACACTGATTGACAAAAAACTGTAGTAGAGTTGTCAGGTTATGTAAAGGAAAAATAGATAAATGTTTTGCTTGGAAAACAGTTGTAAAAAGAAACGAAATTACCAAACTACTGTATCAGTATGCTTTACAGCACTTTATCACAGAATCATTCATTATTCATAATAAACTATTGTGTATGATGATGAACGTAATATCACGCAGACGTCTGCCGTTCAAACGTCAAACAATATCCGACTCTTTCACCTTGCAATTGTATTTTCTGATATTCTGATTAATATGCAATCAATTCAATGAAATAATAAAGTCAAAGATCAAATGATGATAAAGTGAAAAATCAAGGAAGCAAACAGAACAAAGAAAATTTCAGCTTATCGTTTGATGCAAGTTGTTCAAAAAAATTTAATTCAATACAACACCACAGATCATTGTGCTAGAAATATTTATAAATAGGATAAAATCAATTCCATATTGATTGATAATTGATAAATTTTCATTTTAAATTAACACCGAAAATTGCACAAAGCTCAATGTCGGAACAAATCTGCGTTAAAAGTCTATCGAGCTCATGAAAGAATAATACTCGTTGGATATATTGCCCACAATCGCTTGTTCAATCAGTGGAACAATTGCTGCAACACGTGAAAACACAGCAATTGGTCTGGTAGTGTTGCTTCTGAATATTTTCAACCAATCAAAAATGCCCACTTGGTAGAATCTATTTTGATACAAACAAAGCAACGGAGCGCCTTCAAATAGTGAGTTGTTGATCTGAAAGAAAAAAAATTCATTGCAATTTGCAAAACTGCCTTCTCATAATAATCCTTTTTCACATTCAAAGGCAATGGAGAACGATTATTTTGAATTGAATTTCAGCAAAACTGGTGCAAAAAATTGCTTCATAACGCACAATAAATGCACACAATGTATAAAATTCATCATATATATATATCTGTGTGTGTGTGTGTGTGTGTGTGCTGATTTAAGCGCAAACATACGCGCAAGTATACTTGCATAGATGTACAACTTCTTGACAAGTAATGCATATCAACAGTGTGCTAAGAAAAATGTATTTTTTTCAGAAATATGAAAATTTTAAATTGGAATAAGAAGAAAAACACAAGTTCATAAAAGAAAAGATATAAAAAGTCGGCGAAATTGATTTGAGAACTTTTCTCAGAATTTCTTTTCCAATTGCCAAAACTTTGCTTGCAACACAAAACTGGTGAAATATTTTCTTTGCTCATTAGAGATTTGTTTTGAAAATCTAATTTTTTTTCAAAACTTTAGAGCCACATGCAAATTACAAGTATTCTCAATGAGAATAATTATAATTGTTTGTTTGTTTTTTGCAATTTTTCATTGACTTCAAAACTTACTTCAGACAACAAATGATTGTAATGCTGTAAACTGGTAACTTGAAGTACAGCACAAAAGGTTTCTCCGCTGGTAATGACAATATCTTTACTCCGAGCCATGCACCAAAAACTGGGCATCCTTACAAATGTGAACGGGTGAGCAAATCCAGAATGCATGTGGTATGTTGTTTTCGGCAAAAAGCAGGGAGAAGTCACTGGTATGAGCATGTCCGCACTGGGCAAACAAACCGGTGTTACCCAAGATGAAATGGGAATCATCTCAGACAGTTGCAGCAGGGCAAAATTATACGGAAGTTGTAATTCTTTCCACGATTGTTTTTCCGCAGGAGCAATAATCTTTCGCACACCATAGCCATGCACGTGCACATAGTTGGCATGGAAATGTGATGGCAAAACTTTCACATTCTGCATACTCCTTAACAACAGCATCCCGGTAACTTGGGCGCTAAGATTGAGCTTTTAGCATTGCTTATTCAGCTTACCCTGAATCCAAGCAATATTTTGAAGTAAGAATAAGGTCACCGGAGACACTACTCTCATTGGTTAACATCATTGTACCTATGCAATCTTTGTACATGCCCACTGATCCCTCGCCAAAAATGAAAAACAGAAGATGGTCATGAAAAACCAACGACGTGAACCGAAAACCGCATTGAAATGCGTCCAGCTAAAGTTCAATTTGAACAAAAATAATGTGAAATGAAAATTTCAACTCCACAATTCCGTTACCGTCGGATAAAGCATTGTTGATGTGAATAATAACCAACTGAAGCACAATACACGCGAATAGTTGAAGAATAATGCTTTTCTCTCGCTTTGGCAACCCATCAAATAATAATAATAATAATAATAACGACAACGTGACAGAAAATTAATACTTCCACACTGCAGATGTTGCTGACCAATACTCTGGACAATATTCCAATTTTTCACAGCTAAAATAGCCCCAGAGTTCACAGTAGTACGTCACCAATGTCAACACACTGTGAAACATTAAATTGCACAATTTGATATAAAATCCGTTGCATTTATATGGGATTAGTTAAATTGCATATTTGCTTGCAATTATGTTTCACAAGCAAAAGCTATTTTTCAACAAATTCTGATCCACAGTTCAGCTGTGCGGACGAAATTTAACTTCAATTCAAACATTGCCTTGCCTTTGAAGCATCTGTGCAAGCCGTTCTACTTGTTCACTCAAATGGGAGAACATTTAAACTTGCATAGATAGCGTTGTGCTATTTTTACCAACATTTAACAGAAAAATAATTCAAAAATAAATTCGAAAGAACAACAAGCAAATTAATTAACTCTGGCAAAATTCAAATAATTGAATTATTAGATTTTAAACGTGCTTCTAAATTTATACCACACTTCTGTTCTATGTGGCATTTACTAATAAGATGAGAGATCTGAATGCTCTGAACAATTGTGCCAATCTGAAAAGTAATATGGTGAAAATTATCCCAAAATCATCAATCGATCAAAGTAGCTTTAACTGAACTATAAAACACTTCATAAATTTAAAAATGAACTTAGATCAAATTATAAAATAACTACTTGCCAGTATAAGAGAATAATGAAGAAGAAATGAAAGAAAAAATCAAAAATCAACGTAGTTACCAAATATGACAATTGCAGTATAGGCGAAATGAGAAATATCGCACAGATATGCTTCAGAGGAGAAAACTTCAACTGGGGGCCCAACTGTGCGCAACTTTCCAAAGGATGAAGAATACTCATTTTGAAAGGAAGACCAAAACCGTTCAAATAATTGGCTTCGATATTTGGCATATAACAAGTAGTGTTGCTGTTGATCACCAGATCAGATTTTAAACATGCAGCAATTGCAACTGAACTGAATGGAATGTTTGCAGACAGTTTGATTATGGCAAAATTGAACGGCATATTAGCAGCGTTGGCCCCTGCACGTCCAAAAGGCGAGATCATCCTGTCTATGTGAATTCCTTGCAGATTCACATTTTCCAAGAACTCTCCAGCAATGGCAACTAATGGTGGTGTTTCCCTGAATAAAAAAGCAAGAAAAAAAATCAGCGACATGCAAAATAAAAAATCAAACAAAAGCAACAATCAATGAATAAAAAAATAAATAATAATAATAATAATAATTTTAATCACCAATGGGTGAAACAATATCTCGACGTGATCACCGTGTCGCTGTGCGTGTGGTTTGGCGCTGACGGCATCAAAGTGCCGATGCAATCTTTGTATATCATTCCGTCCTGAAAGCCAACAAAATACACAATATGTTGAAGAAGGAACAAATTTTCTTCAGTCTGCACACCGCAATCAGTAATTTCACACTAAATAAAATTTTTCAAATAGAACAATATTGACAATAACTTCAACAGAACTTCTCTCCCTTTCTCTCTCTATCTCTATCTACCTGTGTAAGGAGAACGTTGCATAGTAAAAAGTACAACAAAGTGACAACACAAGATAAGCATACTGTTGTGCTGCTGTTTTTGGAATTTTTACACAACATTCTATTGCAAACAGAAGAATGAACCATTTTCAGCAAACGTGGAAACAATTTCATTTTAATCAACACACAACTTGCAATGCTCATAAATATATCGCAAATCAAAAGTAAACAACTGTGCAACATTATTGAATATGATTGATGCAAATTGAACAACACACTGTAGATACTTTTGCAAAATGTAAATTAACTAACGGAAAAATCAACCAATGCACCACTATTCATTTATTTTACACTGACTTGACTTAAAAGTCTTGCTGTTGAATATAATTATATATTTATTTCAATTCACTATTTACCTACCATTAGAAGTTCAAAATAGCCAGTATCGCCTTGCCATACAAAACAATAAATGCTATGCATCCAATTAATAATAATATCTGAAAATTGATGAAATTTACTTTCTTCTTGCAGAATCAGCTTTCCATTTGGCAAAATATTACAGTTGCAAAGCTTGAATAGATTTAAAAGAAAAACAATTAATCAAGAAATTAAAGATTTACGTAAAATGAGAATAAAAATCACAGTCAACAGATCAAAAGATCACATTTTGCCATCTCAACTGAAAATTGGAACATGCTATTCAAGTCCAGTAGAATACGAATAATAATGATGATGATGTTGCTTGGATTGGTAAAATTTAATTTGATACGGGTAAATGGATTCATTGTAGTATGTCTTACCTATACAGGCATGCATGTGCCTTTTTGAATTAAAATTTAATTCAGTGCCTGTCCACTGAATGTGGCATTGCCGATAACAGTGACGAAGCCAGATTGTCGTATTTGGTAATCGTCTTCGGAACCAAAGAGCACATGCTTTACAAGACTTGCATTGGAACAGTGATCAAGCGGACATTCAACGACTCTTTTTCCGACCTGGTCCTTACATCCAAAACATGTCTGGAAAAAGAGTACGAATGTTCAAATAGGCAAGTGGCAAAATTTTACCGGCATCTTATTTCAGAAATATCCGATACAGCGGAGTGTCAAGTTCACTCAGTCTCAACTGGCATTCTGCATTCCATGGAATTTTGAAGATTCTCGAACCAATTGCCACGTCACACAAATCTGCAAAGATTCCCAATTTCGCTTTGCTCAAACTGCGCACTCCACTTTCACTATCAGATGGCAATGTTCCAATCTGTCTGCCGGAAGGGAGATTTCCATATACAGCCGACGTGCAGTGCTACATGCCTCACATAACCAGTGAGATACATTTTACACTTCAACCATTTTTTACAATAAAACTTTTACCGCCAAGCGAATGGCCAGAACACCGTGCTCATTTCCCGGTTTCAGAAACGAGCCAACTTTGCGGTACAAGCACAATAGCCGCCTTCAATGATGATATGGTCGATTTCGAGGTAAGTGCAACTTGATCATCATCAAATTATCTTACTTACAAAATATTATCTTCTTCATTTTTATACACAAGGAAAAAATTCTCTACAATCTAAAAAACAGTTATTATTTTCATCAAATACTGAAGTCGATAAAATTTTTTCACTTTTCAGAAATATAAAATAATAACCGAAGGCGCACCGCTTCTGTGCAGAATCAACAACACCGATTATCAATATGGAATTTATGACTGGACAAAATTGCACAAAGTGTCCAAAACTAGTTCGCGACCAATTACAATTTTCACAAATGTTTGGCCTTTCACCGCAAGCATCAACTATTTCGCTAACACGAACGCCACTGGCATTATGTAGTAGCATGATTGAACGAACACATGCAATTATGCAATAAATTGCATCCTGATAATAGAAAAAACAACGGCTTATTTTCTTTGCAAAGTAAATTTTTGGCATTTTTCCATTCATTATTGTAAAGAATTATTTGAAAATAAAATTTAGAAATCCAACTGTTTCCTGCAAAAGACAAGCACATTATATCGTTCAGAAAAAAAAATATGATTTCAGAAAAAAAAATATGATGCTCGTGCTTAAAAATAAACAAATTTATTCCACTTACTGCAGGTACATTGACCACCTAACAATGCAAATATTAATATATGATATTTTTTTTTAATTTTTACTTTCCTATCATCGTGTTTTTTAATGAAAATTGAACAAATGAACCAAGCAAAAACTGTGAAACTTCAGTATGGCAAAGTTATTTTTAATGCGTTTCAGCAGTTGTTGTTGTCGCTTTGTTCTGATCAAAATTTTCCTTGATGTTATCATCATCATCATCATCATCATCGTCGTCGTCGTCGTCGTCGTCTTCGCTACTCATCAATTCCGCATCATCTGGCAAATCTTCATTCTTAATCAATTTGAATAAAATCACCAACAATCATCGCATTACAAACAGAAAACAAACAAACCATCATTGTTGACTTCAATCTATTCACAATTCTTTTGTATAATCTACTATTCGTCCAGCCATTTTCTTCCGCCATTGCCATCAGCTCTTCTACGCGTTGTAAATTTTCTCCTAAGCCATAACGTGAAAGATTAACAAAAGACAACAAATAAACTATAAACAACAGTGCAAAAAATACTTACGTTCAATGTAAATCAAAGAACCAATAGCTGCTGAGATGCTTTCGGTCGTGCAATGCTTTTTCATCAGTGTCAACGTGCTGTCGACTACTTGTGAAAGTTGATTTCGACTTTTCGCCTTTTGAAATAAATACTGATATTTCAAGCAGCTGGCAATAACTTTCTCGCCCAGTCGTTCCAACAAAGCTCGAGCCTGCTCGTCACGTCCATTGACGGTATAATACATCCAGAGGCCGACCAACGGCACCGGATTGTTCAGACGATAAGCATTCTCAGCGTAAATATTCACTTCAACAGAACAGAACAGAACAGAACAACAGTTTTATCATTTTTTAAGAACATGCAAATTTTTTTTTAATTCATCTGACAGAATTTCACCTCGTTCTTCCAATTTGGGATTGTGTTCCAAAATTAGTGCCACCAACGACGAATAGCTTCGCAGTCTTGGTCGAATTTCCAACGATTCCAAGAAACGTTCACATTCACCACTACAATTTTCACCCAACATGTCAGTTAATACTCAATTTGAAATGGAATATTTATTTATTTATTTATTTATTTATTTACCAGTTTATCATCGCTTCTCCAATGTAATATTGCAAGTTCAGCATTCGAACATCGGCTGCAGGAAGTGAACGACGAATTTTCGACAACGATTCCCAATCTTTCATACGTCTCAGAGCCACGATCATTTGACGACTGACTTTCAAAGGAAAAGATTGTCGCGTCTGCGCGATCTCTTGAAACAAATTCACCGCCTCTTCAATTCGCTTCTACACGTGTACACATTAAAGCGGATAAATTGATTTTTTTATCATTAAAAAAAAATAATTATTTGCCCCCTCATGCTGCACCTCATTCAAAAGAGCAACGATTTCAGAAGTTGGCACGACGTTGTAAATCGACTTGAGCAGATCATCTTCCGTCTGTTCTAATGCATCCATGTCACTGTCCATACTATTTATTCCACTGTTTTCCAACAATTCCTGAAATGAAAATTTCAAATATTCCGCATTTATATAATATTATACAAAAAAAAAATTTTTTTTTTCAACAAACAACGTACAATCAAATCATCCGGAGGCACTTGGGCGTTGTCGCTGAAGATCTTTCTGAACAACAACAGATTACGCTTTGACAACTGGAAATTTTCCTCTTTCAACAAATTCCAAAAATACAACGCACGTCGCCAATTTCGACAGTTTCCTATGCAAATGAAATGGAAATTGTTCGGTTGAATGCAAAAAAAAAACTGAATTGCATACTGTAAGAGATCAACAGAAACGAAAGCAAATTGTTGCGATTGCAATCAACCACACCGTTGGTTGCTGTGAAAAGTGCTTCCAAATCTCGAAACTAAGAAAAAAAAAATAAATAAATAAATAAAATTATTTTAATCAATTAATTAACAAACTTTATTGTTGTCGACACGTATTCTGCAAAAGCTGATCAAATGATTGTGATCAAGCCGTACACCTCGACGTTTCAAAAGTTGATTCGCCTGATCCAGACGACCACTGCTAACCAACGCCAGCGCCAGTGTCATCACGGCGTGCAATTCGCCTCGAATTCGTACAACAATATCAAAAGCTACAAACAAACAAACATACCAAATACAATTATGCGCTTGAAACAGCTTTATAAAATCGTATGAAAAAATACCTTTCTGCAACAAAGCCGACTGTTCCTGTTTTACCAATTCATTTGTCATTTCAGTTGCGTACGGAATGCGGCGGAAAAATAATGCTGCTCTTTCGAAAAATTCCACCGCTTTATCCAATTCGTTCCTGCAATTTATTATCAACATTCAAAAATCAATTTTTCACTTCTCTATTTGAACAAATCATCAACATGTATTTTACATACATTTATTACAAATATTCTATATATATATATATATATATATATATATATATATATTAACATTAAAATTCATCTGTATACAGTGTTTACCGGTCGATGTATTTTTTGATGCACTTGGTCATCAGTGAGTTGATATTCAATGGAAAATTGCCAATTGACATGCCGTTCAACAGAGTGCACAATTCATCCGGTGAAACATAAATTATAGCCGAGTCGAAAAAAGAGTTCAACGCCGTAACAAACCGACCATTGTCATATTGGTCAGTGCGATTACAATCCTGCTTCAGAATATCCAAAGCGTCGTCCACACGCTTCTGCTTGACCAACGCTTCAGCGATAGCAAGAGCCGTATGAACAAATTTCATTTCTCTGATAAAAAAAGGCAAATATTACAAATTTCAAACAACAACAACAACAACAACAACAATTTTTTTCACAAACTTGGATTTGAATAATTGCATTGCTTGATCCAATTCACCGGTAGCTAGATAAACTTGGATCATCTGTTGGTCGTGGCTCACTGCTCCATACCAGTCGTTGGAGTCTTTCAAGAAGAAGTAAAGATTTTTGAAATCATCATATTTCTTCAAAAGAGAAGAATAAAAATTGTAAATAAATCTCACACCAAGTCACCCACTTTATCAGTGAAAGCTTTTCGAAGCAGCATATCCGCTAAAAATTTGTCTACCGCTTCCGTCTTGTTGCACTCGTCAATAAATTCATCAACACCAATATTGACCTCTGTTGCCTGAAATATGGAAATATGGAAATTAAAAAAAAAAGAAAACAAAAATGAAAAAAACTAGATAAATTTATTATTCGCACAGTAAGCAAACAAGCTGAGGGTACATTTACATTTTTCACATTCACGGTCGGTTCCTGTTTCATCAGTATATTTAGATATTGGACGAACTTTTCATTTTCAGTATTGGAAAATTGTTCTTGCAAACTCTGCAACGTAGGTAAATCAAAAGCCAAATTCTAAAATTACACGAAAAAAAGATGTAAAAATAAAAAAAAAAGACAACAATTAATTACTTGAGAAGCAGCGCAGTGTAGAATTTCTTCAAATTTATCCGGCTGTGCAAGGCGTGACAATCGTTGCAATAATTTCGAATTGAATGCTTCATAATAATTTTTTTTTTAAAAAAATAAACAATAATTATTATATTTCATAATCGTCAAGACAGCAACATCATTACCAACTGCAACACTGCCGTCGGCACACCAGTCGTTCAAAGTACGCAACAGTTCAATGCAGGTGCTGACTTCGCCTCGTGTAAATGCAACAGAAAGAGAGGTGATGATTCGATTTTCAGCTAACATACGCATTCGATGCTTCTTGGCTTGAAGTGGAATAAAATATACGATAATTTTTAAAACATGATCAAGCATCATACCGAGCTCCAGTGCCTCTTTCGCGTTCACTTCGCGCAACAAATAGCACATATAGCCGATGTAATACAAGTTCGGAGTCATTCCTGGCAAACGTTCAGAATTCAGCAATTTTTCAACGTCCGCATCTGGAGGCATATTTGGATAAAACCAATCCATCAGTGTGTTCAATGTGATTGGCACTTGCAACTCGTCCATAATGCCCAGAACTCGAAGCAACGACTCGGCAGATGTACGTACAGATTCTGCGCACATCATCGGCCAGAAGTACTGCGTACGAAGCGGTATTCCAGAAACTTTCATTTCTCGTAACAAACCTTCTGCTATATCTAAAAAAATTAAATTACACGACAAATTTAATAAACAAAACAAACATTAAAATGTGATGCTTCTGAACAGCACCTGGATGTTGATACAGGTAACAGAATTTCAGTGCAACTTCATAAGGATTACTGTGCATGTGATCGGCTTTCAGTGACTTCAAAACAAACGAAAACGACGTCAACAACTTAAACACAAAAAGCTACATCATCATGACAAATCGTTTGAAAGCAAAATAAATCTCCTACCGCATCATTTTGGACCATGTATCTCAGCATCTTTTCACCTAAATTTCTCAACGTCCCATCCGGCAGTGGATTTTTCCTGATGGTTCGCAATACTTTGATCGCTGCTTCACAATGACCACCAACTGCTAAACGAACCGATGCATTATTCGCTTTTGTAAAATAGCCGGGCAATTTTCGAAATCGTTCCAAAATCTAAACCACTAACAGAAATTCAAATTTTTCCATTAATCAACAATTCGTTTTACGTACAATATCAACTAGATGATCATGCTTGTTTGCACAAAGAACAAACAGCACATCAAACAAAGCTTCATCTGACAAAAATATTCCAAGCGTTGATGCATCATTCAAAACCTAGAACATATTATTCAAATATTAAAGTAATATGAAAGAACAAACAAACAATACTTCATTTATTTTTTCTTTGTCACCCAATTCAGCATAAGCTAAAAGTTTTGCCGTATATGTTAAACTGGATGGTCTCAAACCCTTGGTTTCCATTAAATCCATCATCCCTTTGGCACCGTCTTCGTCTCTTAAAAATGCAAAACAATTCACCATCAACCAACCAGTTCATCAATTAAAAGTAACAAAGTCAAACTTTATTTTCGAATAACCATAAATCAGCGATGCAAATATTCGCTCGTTGAGGGACATTTTTCTCTCCTTCATCAATTCAACCATTTTCCTAAATTAAAAGAAAAAAAAAAAATATATATATATAACTACAAAGTGGCAAAACAAAAAATGCATACATTGCTTCTTCAATGTTTCCTTGCTTGCAACACTGATGGACAAGCAATTCAAATGTATATCGACTCGGTTCAATGCCAGCCTCTTCAATTTCTTTCAACATGTCTTCACAGGAAAACTGCTTACCATTTTCATTGTATACAACAATGCGGGCATTGTAATGTTCTACTTTATATTGTACACCTTAAATTTTATTTAAATAAATTTCACAAACTTGCATACCCATATACATACAGCTAACTATAGTCTTATCTGTATATCTGTATACTGTAAAATTAATAATCACTTTTCAAAATAAACAAAAAAACATAAACAGCGAACATCACGTATAAACAAAAAACATACCATAATTAGGTAACAATTCCCACAAGTCTTCAAAAAGTTTCAGGCGTTCGGGGGGTAAAGCATCTGCCAACGAATGCCCACAGCATAGTAACAAAAATGTAGCATCTGTATTTCCAATCTTATCTGAAACAATAAATAAAGCAAATAACAATAAATAACCGATAAAAATTTATTTTAAGTAAAGCAAAGGAAAAAAAATTATCTATGGAATTGTACTTAACTTAAAAAAAATTAAGTCAGAATTTTGCAATGTAGATTAACAAAAACATAATAATTTATGTTCTGAAAAGTCAAAAATTACATTCCAAAAAAACAGAATTCAACATTTTCATCACTTACTAGAAAATAAAATTCAATCACGCAAAAAAATCCAACTTTTATTAAATAAATTATTATTATATTTTTTAAATAAAAAAATGAACGTTTATTCTTATCATATTATTTTATTTTAATAAAAATTAAAAATACAGTAAATCTGAATATCAAGAATATTATACTACCGTATCTTCTTAATGACAACCAACGTAGAAATTAATGAGAGAAATACAAATTCAGTTTTACACTAAACAGTTGTCAATTTAATAAAGAAATACTCGAGGCGTGTACAGTTTGAAATCATTAAACCTATTTTTAAAAAATCTGAATATATAAAATTGTTCGCAAAAGTAGACAATGCATGTCAAGTGATAATTAAAATTATAAACTTACCAGTAGAATGTAAATTTTTGATAACACCACGAATATGCTCGAGGTATGTACAATTGCCTCGAAACATGTCGTTTCTCATTTGTTCAAACAATTGACTGATATTATCATTCAACGCGGATGCCCCATAAGCTCCAACTTTCTCCACAGTTCTATCAGAATGTAAAATTGTCTGTATAGTTTCATTGATGGTCTTGTCCGCAGATGCACTAGATGAATCACAATTTACACTTGCCAAAGAGCTGAAAAATACAAATATAAGATATTCGTGTAAAAAAGGAAACCAAACTTTAAAAAAATAATTGCACTTTAAATTTGAAACTGTTAATAAAAGATTCAAATTTACCAAAATGATAAGTCTGTTGAATTCAACGACTTTTGAAAATGTTTTGCGCTTCCACGACAAGCATTATAGCGGATGAAACTTAACGACCGATATGTAGGAACATTGTACTTTTTCAACAAAATTCTTGACACGTTCATAATTTACTTTTCGATGACAATCTAAAGTTGTAAAATCAGCAACACATACTTCATCAAGTGTTTTATTATAAATGAGCCAGCAAATCAACTTTATAAGTATTTTATACAAATAGGAATACACATTTAGAGCAGTTTCAGTTTGTACTCATCATTAAGATAAAAATTTCCTTCAGCGTAATTATTTGCATTTTATCCCAAAAAATTAAGAAAAAACATCTATCACAGCAAAGTAAAATGCAAAAATTAAAATTGAAAACTAAGAATAAAAAGCTGAACAATCGGGAAAAACTTCATTTCATGCATACAATTTTTGAATATTACAGTTAACTTCGTAAACGTATGCAAACAGTAAACTGTGAAACAAAATCAATAGTCAACTTATAAATGCACAGTAATACTGAGAGACAACTTTGCTTAATCCTTGATTGTCTAATTTACAATTACTGTATAATAAATCTTTAAAAAATTCAAAAACTTCAATAATTACTTATATAATAATAATAATAATAAATTTTAATTAAAAAAAATAATGAAACAAGAGTACATAGTGAAAACTTTTAGTATCACATTTGTGTGGCATTTTTTCAAAATTAAATTAAAAAATTAATTTTTAAGTTTTACTTTATATTGCATAACACAATCTTTTGTTTAAAAAACACGTTAAATGACAAAGTTATGGTTTTAGCACTTAAGTGGTGACAATGTTGTTTTTTTATAAAAATATTTTAAACGTTTTTTTATGTAAAAATGACAATCGTTTAGATACTATTGAAGAAGTAAATGGTGAAACAGTTTTATTTGTTCGATAAAGTAATATAATTTTTTAGTAAAAAAAAACACAAAAATATCATTAATAAAAAGTGATTAGTGTGCCAAGAAAATTATACTCTGCAAAGTGCGCATCGAAAGAGTGACAATTTTAATGTTGTCAATTGTTTGTTTACATACATGCCAATTGATATGCTGACCAAAAGCATCCCAGTTTTGGTTAATATTAAAATGAATTGTTCAGATTATTTTTCAAAAACACTGCTCGTTGCTAGAATGCAAATAAAAATGATTCACTTCCGTGTGGGCACATTGGCGCCCCATACTTCAAAGCTTTGTTGGAATGAAGCTCTAAATTGAATATTGTTGCATCATGCTCATGTCGACGTAAAAGCATAGTTGATCAGCAAATCTGCTTGTAAACTTTTACTTCTTTTTGCCATTTACACATGTAAATCGGATCCAAAGAAGATGAACATTTTTGAATAATATACAGTTGTTGAATATTTGAAAAAGTTTAACCTTTACTTAGAATTGCTTATGTTAATTGGTAACGTATTCAGATGTCAATGCTTATTCTTTTTTTTTTTTTTGCACTAATAACTTGCAACAGAAACAATGCTAAAAATGAAATAACAATTCAAAATTAGAAAACAAAGCAGCATCATCATTAAAAGCATAAATTTTTGTTGTCATTTATTTATTAAGAGTGTTTTTTTCTTGTTGTTCATTCAACATTTGAATATTTGTTAGTTAATATTAATTTTTTGTTTGTAAAACAATGATCTAACAAAGCAACCGGATGTTCAGCTTGTGATGACAACAATGTCCATTGTTGACCGTCTGCTGATGATGAAATGTTGCGCAAATTGTGATGATGATGATGATGATGATGATGAATAAGCTTTCTTGAGCTAGTTTTGCAACTTGCACCGACACCGGTTGTGTTCAGCTTGATGCAACGTCAATTTTCTCATCATCAATTGCATCTTAAAACAGGTGTAAATTGAAGAATAAAATTGTCAAAAATATGAAAAATGAATCACATTTACAAATTTTTATTTATGCTAATTTCGACTAATTTTATTTTTCAATTTTTCAATGTATTACCAAATACTTTTTATTTTATCTTGGTTAAGTTTCTGTTTCCGGGTAATAAAAATTTCATGTAAAAATATGCATTGTATAAATTTTCTGAATTGAATCAAATTTGAAACTATTTTCTTAATTTACAATGAAATCGTATTTTCACTGAAATGAATAGAAAAAAAAAAGAAAGCAAAAAATTCTCATTTCCATATTCAACCAACAGTGACGTCAACGCGTTTATTGAAAGCCAAATGAAAAGCAACAAACTTTAATTTTAAATTCAATTCCACCTTTACTGCATTCAATAACTGAGTGAAAAAAAATTAAATAATAATATTTTTTTGTTTGAAAAAAAAGTCGAGCAAAAGTGGAAAATTTTAAAGTTACACAGTCAGTGGGTGCGAAATGGCAAAAAACCCTTTTTCAAGACTGAATCTCAGCAAAATACAGACAATATATATATATATATATATATATAGCAGTGCTTTTGAAATATTGTAAACAAATAAAAAATTACATCGACGACAAACATCTGGCGAGTAGATGGATAAAAGTGGAATTAGAAAGAGAAAAATTATGAAAAAAGCATTAAAAACAGACAAAAGTGGAATCAATGTGCAACGTGTCGATTTGAAGTTGACGTGACGATGAGCAACGGTTTTTAATAAACAAGCACAACTTTGAAATTATTTTAAATAAATAAATAAATAAATACAAACAGTGTAACTGAGATAGAAAAAGAGAGAGAGAGAGAGAGAGAGAGGGAAAAAAAGTAAAGACCAAATTTTTCTTGCTTTTTTTTTGAATAAAAGATTCACGGTATTCGTGTTCAGCTTGGTGAGAAATTTCAAATGTTGAGCGTTGGCTTGATCGGCTGGTCAACGGACATGCAAGCGCACTGTTTCACTTTGAGATATTTGCGACGATGCACTGATCCAAGACGTCCTGGACAATGCAAAGTGACCGTTATGGAAGTGATCTGCGACGGCTGGCAAACTGAACAGCTTTTGAACGACGCCACCAGACGGGCACCGTGCAGTCGTGGTATGTAGAAAGAGTTGCATTGACCATAGCAGAAGCTGTTGATCACCGTTTTCGACAAGCATCCTTCAATGCGTATGCGTTGCTTGAAGGCAATCGTTCGACAATAATCGGTTCGAATTACATCTCGACTAGCAATGATGTAAGCTTGACGCTTATTCGGATATAGTTGTTGTTGTTGTTGATGATGTTTAGAACGTTGGCGTGATTTTTTCGACCATAATTTGGATTTATTAGATTCTGAATTTCGACGTCGACCATCAGAACCAAGATGTCGATGACGGTCGCGTCTGGAGCCAACCAAACGGTCAGACGATTCATTGCTGACAAAGCTGGTGTTGTTCACCATCGTCGAGTGCCATTGATGACCGAAATGACCGGGCCGTACTAGGCCGACGGCTGTGTCTTCGTAATCGGCTCCGGACAAGGCGCGAAATGCCATTCTGGACAAATGCCGAAAAGTGGAACTGTTCAATGGAGGAGGGCCGGCTCTGATCGTCTCGACGCAGCTCAATATAAGCAGCAAGTACAATGGCAAAACAAGGGTCGGTCGAAGGGTCGCTTGGGTTCGCAGAATTTCGCAAGAGTCGTGGCTAGCTCGATCGTTGCATTCTTCGTCAGTGTGACGCGTCGGCAAGGCTTCTTTGCCAAGGGTTCGTTTTTCGTCCATCTTGCCTAGCCACGCCCAGTCGTCTTGAAAAAAAGAAAGAAGAATGTTTCAAAAAAAACCATATACACTATACATATAGAAATTCAGTCACGCACACACTATTACATGTTCTCTCCAGTTTACGCATCTATTCGCTTACCGCATATAATTCGAAATAAGCTAAAATGAAAGCTGTGATCGCAAAGGCGTCGGGAAGGTTGAATAGACGACGGTGGTGGAAAAGGGAGGAGGAGGAGGAGGAGGAGGACGAGGAAGAAGAAGAATATGAAGAAGAATATGATGGAAAAGAAGAAGAAGAAGAAGAAGAAGAAGAAGAAGAAGAAGAAGATGATGATGATGATGATGATGATGACTAAGAGTAGTAGTATTAGACAAAGATAACTCGCAACAAAAATTGACGTGTATCAAAACTTGGCAACGGTGGCGCACTTGCTTTTCACCACAACAAGCGCAATCCAATACTACTCCAACAACACACGGCTATATCAACTGGGATCCGGGAATTCTTACTTCTCTGTTGCTTTCAACCAACGTTTTGCCAAACGCCAGCCAAGTTTAGTCCTCGCTGTCAGCAACCAGAAGAATCTGGCTGAAAGCCGAAGAAGAAAAAGAAGCAAAAGCAAAATTAGAATAAGATGATGAATAAGAAATGAAAGAATATTGGGTGCTGGATGTTGATGACAATAAACGATAATAATAAGAATAATGAAAAATCACACGCGCGGTTAGCTGAAGAAAGGAAGAATTGGTAAATGGTGAAAAGAGACGGCAAAAGCAGAAAGACCGTTCTGTGTCAACAGCGCTAACGCCATCTGTTATCCCAACGCGACGCACAGCAGCACACCCGGTGCAAATTATACCATTTTAACATGATCAAAGTTACTTCCGGTTTAAATTCTGCTTTCGCCCATAAATTTAATCCCCCTCCCCCCATTCCCCAAAAATTGACCACAACAAGTAAGCAAATTTTGTCAACAAAAATATCTGGAACGGAAGTGGCTCCAACTGAAATCACAGGCCGGAAATTCAAAATCTCCAACTAGCCACATCTGTGCAGTTCAACCGTGACGATGAGCATCATCAAATTTTTGAATCTTCATTTTCTGCAAACAACAACTCTTGATCTGGACAATTTCTTCTTCCACCTAGACACACAATTGCTTGAACATGCTTAATTCCAATTTCAAAAAAAGTATACATATATATATATTCAATCATTACTCACCCGATCAACAAATGAATGGTCTTTTTTTTCAAATCAAACGAACAAAAAACCATTTAGTTATTTACAATGGTGTTTCTATGGTCGACTTTCAAAGTGGATGCTATAAAATTGCACGGCTTGTTATTTTTCTCACAACTTGATCACTTCTATACATTTGCATATGGTAATTTATAAACCAAAATAATAAAAAAAATGTACATCTAAAAGATTCTATTCAGTAATTTTTTTCTGTTTACAATCTACAACATTCATTGAATAAAAGAAAAATTGAAAAAGTTATACCATTGTTATTATTATTATTATCATTATACCTTTCAATTTTAGTCCCATTGCAAATTGGTTTATCGATTTTTGAAGAGAATAAGAAATTCCACATTCGTCCGACGATTCACAACGGTGTAATTTGGTTGATAAATTTGCACATTTAAATTTAGCCCTTTCACATTTTCAACAATACAATCTTTTCTTCATCTTGTCATCATTCAGCAAAATTTTTGTAAAAAATCATTCTGTTTAGCCAATTTTTTGTTGACATTCTTGTTTTTTTTTTCACCACATTCTTCAACAAATGCATTTATACAAGACGAGACGACCAACGTTACATTTATGACAATTCTCATTAAGCTTGTTTACTTGTTTACATAAGCTTCTCACATCACTCGACCATTTTTCATCACAACGCTGTTGAAGTTCTTGTAATTGAAATTTTGCATGTATTTTTTTTCCCATAGCTTTTGAACTTTGGAAAAAGTGTAAAGTGAAATTTTGTTCAAAATTTTTCAATATTCATCAGCCATTGAAATTGATCCAAATTGATACTGTTTTGACAAGACGAAAAGCATGAACAACTATGAAGATGAACTATGTGAATTTAGCATGCATAATACAGTAAGATTCGACAAGACAGATTTCAAATATTGTCAATTTCAGGGTAAATTTGTTAATTTACAACAACCAGGAAAATTTTAAGATGAAAAAAATAATAATAAATTATTTTTTCAAGGAAAATTTCCTGCATTTGAATTACAAATGTTCGAGAAGCAAAAGCCGTCGGTTTGATGGCACCGTCGGTTGGTTCTCCGTAGGCGGTCGAATGTGCAGTTTGCATTCTCCGGGTTCCATTATTCATGTCAAGGACGCTTTTATTAGGCGCGGTCGGATGATCGTCTTGGAAATGAACGTCCAAATTTCCACCAACATCATCACCACATACAAGCATGATGATGGCGCTGTGTGCTGCTTTTTTTTTGTTTTCTGTTCTGCATCGATGCTTTGCAGTGTGAAAAAAGAAAATAATTCACTGCAAGATTATTGTCACTTTTCAGGGGGTCTTGAATTGGTCGTTTGACATCAAATGGTCAAACAGCCAAATTTCTTACTCAGCAGGATTCAATCATTCATGCTGTGAACCAATTTTACGTTGAAGAAAAAAAAATAGCCACTCATTTTGAAGTAGAAAATGCTAACAATGAACGAACAACAGTGATGGCTTTTTTTCAGTCGACCAAACATGCAAATTGCAATCTGTGAAAATTTCAATATTATTTATTGGATGAATGAAGTTTTCAAAAAGAAAAAAAAATTTTTTTCTTTCACTATTACAACTCAACGATATCAACTAATCATCATCATCATCATGAAGATGGAATTGTTGAGTGGAGATCAATTTTTTCCAAAATTGCCAGTTTGTCAAAAACGAAACATTTATCTGTCCCTCTTGGGATGAATGGAATGTTCAAGCAAGCGTATATCGATTTGTTTCAGTTTGGTGGTAAAAATCGACTTTGGAAGCCAAAGTTTCTGAATAGAATTCTGCCTCGCTGGACTTTGGGATACAAATGAAGAGAATCTCATCCTCACACAGGAGACCAGCACAAGCCGACAATACGCAATCGACAAAATGAGGCGTTGAAAACTTAAGCTATTCAACAACCGACCTCTGGGACGGTTGCCAAATAAAACGAATTAGCCAAGTGCAAAGCTGACGAAAGAGTGAATGTTATTTTTGGGGAACAATTTGTCATCAAAGCTAACTAATTACTTCTCCAGGCATATTTCACCGATTTTCTCCCTTTCGTTCTCTCTTTCTCTACGTGCACAAAACAAATTACAATCTTCTCCTACGAACCAATTCAATTTAAACAACAAAAATAAACTCTCAGTCAAATTCATCTTATTCAAATAAATCTCTTCATTTCAAAAATTCACTATTCAGTTCTAATCAAATGCAAAATACAATCGTCAATCTTTCAAAATTATAAATCAAACACAGAAAAAAAGTTAAAAACTCAAAAATAATAAACTGCTGAAAATTAACAACCGAGTAAAATTTCATTTTGCCCATTTGGAATAACATTCTCCTTGATTATCCTTAACTGTTTACAGTACAACTAACTTTACAAATTTTTGTCTCTTTCAAAGATTGCAAACGTATACAAACCATTCACGGGTGAGTGATTTCTTGATCGAAAAAACAACTAACCTACCTCATGTTCTCTTATTTTGTTGTTGAATAAAATATTTTGCGTAATATATAATTCTTGACCAGTGAGTTGAGGCAAGTGTGCAGTATGAGTAATTTTTTAAATATTTAGCTAATTATGAATGGGCTTGTACGTACGGCTCGTCTTTTGCCAATAGTTCATCCAGCTTTAACTAGTGTGCCGGTTTTGAAGAAAAGCGATGTGCCAACGGTGACGGAACAATCGCCTCAAGGCTATACGTGGAAATTTTATTACAAAAATGGAAAAGAGCATCTGAAATTCAACGAGAAGGATTATGTCGTTGAAGATTTGCTCAATCCGAAGATGACAATTGACGTGTGGGAGAAATGGCGTAAAGAAGGAAAAGTGGACTCATTTAATAATGTCAAATATTACAAGCTGACTCCATCGGAAAGATCATTTTACGATTATTTTTTATACCAGGTAAATGTGCAAAACCATTCTTTTTATTTTACGAATACTGTTTTTTCCATTTACTTTTCTTTCTAACAATGCATCTAATATTATAGCCGACTATTACAACCTGAAAAACAAAATAAAACTTTAATTTTTTTTATTGATCATTAAACTGTTCTTAGTAAATATACTATAATTTGTTTATTAATAGCAACACGAAAGTGGTTGCGCATGTTTTAAGTCAATTTCAAATTTAAATTTTGTTTACTGATTACTGTAATTTTCATGACAGTAAGCAATTACAGATTGTTAGGTATTGGACAGTGTTATTTATATTTTGAACTTTCTTATTTTTTAAGGATGCCGACAAGATTCCTGTTTACAAGTTACATCCGAACGACAAGTATACCAATCGTGTTATTATTTTTATTGCAGTTGTTCTTACCGTCAACATCATTTACCAGTTGTATTCTCTGTTGACACCGTGGAAGAAAAACATATACAACTTCGATTATTGGGTAGAATATCATAAAACCCATCACTGATTTGATCATATTATTATTTAAATATAATTTTCATTGTGTGAATTCATTCAAGAATAAAAAACTTTAGAGGACAGGAAGAAATATTATGTTGTTTCGTCACTTTGTCAGGTGTAAACTTCACACAAGGTCCTATATTTTGATTGACTAATCTGTTTGAAAAAAGTGAAAATTGTACCTTGTAGATGTTGCAGTGTGGTTTAATCAAAAAAAAAATATGATGAACAACATCTTTTATTCAGAGTATGCCATTTTGTTTTGCTTTTCAAAAAGGATCAAAAATGTACGGGATAAAAAAAAAGAAGAGCAAAAATTGCTGCTCCAACGGTTAGGAACATTGTCACAAGCGAAATTTTGTACGGCAAGAAGTTGATGTTGATGTGAACGAAGAACAAAGAAATGACTAGTGAAGCATTTTGTTTGAAAATAAATCCATTGAGCCCATGTGGTGAGAGAAGCGAGAATTGGATTTTGAAAATTAATTAGTTTGAAGTGGGTGGGGATGTTGGAGGGGGGGTTTTTGTTGTTGTTCTTGTTTCACTGTTTCAGGAAATGCAGCAGTATGTGTAAAGAGACTTGATGAAAAAAAAAAGCACCAGCGCATCAAAGCATTGTTCATGTATACAGTATACAGTACAGCAGTAGCTGTAGTAAGTAAAGTAAAGCTTTAACAAAAGAGAAACACATGTATATTGAAAAGAAGCGCTAGAAAATGAGATGGGAAATAGGAGAATGGCAAAACAAGAAAATAAAAGAAAAAACAAACAAATAAACAAACAGTCACGTGAAGCAAGCGAAAAAATTGTCAAAGTGAACAAGCGAGAGACAGAGAGAAAAAGAGAAATTGGATGAGAGATATTTGGTTGGTATTTGTTGAGAAAACTGTTGTTTACCTCTTTTGTTGTTGTTGTCATCGTCCGTGAAAGTGAAAATCAACATTGACGAATGTGAAATCTTTAAATTCATCCTGGTTGATCATACGCATGGCCAGCGGATCTACAGGCGACAAAAGTGGATCTTCTTTGGTAAAATCGGCATCGAAATTTGTCACATCCTTTTTCGATTTCTTCAATGCATTTGTTTTGTTTGTTTTTTGTTTTACTTATTCATAATTCATATTCAAAAATTAATAATCTAATAAAAATAATAATTACGAGCTTCGGTTTGAATGGAGGCTTGACTTTCTTCGACTCCAACGCTTGCCAGTCGACTTCTTTGAAAAACACGTGCGCACGAACCGCATCCTCACCGCCGGCTGTTTCCACGCAGCCGAGTCGTTTGAACTGATTCTTGGTCATGAACTGAATGAAGGAAATTATGCAAAATTGTAAAAATGCATAAAAACAATATAATTATCATTCACCCCTTTGAGAATGGAAACTGCCTCTTTGCTCAGCCAGACCGGATAAAGCACTTCATCCTGAAGAATTGCGTCGAACAAATCCTCCTCGTTGTCAGCTTCGAACGGTGGCTGGCCGACCATCATTTCGTACATCAACACCCCAAGTGCCCACCAGTCCACTGACGCACCGTAATCGTTCTCTTTCAATATCTGTTTTATTAATATTAATATTAATATTAATATTTTTTTTCATTTAATTTTTGTTCATCTCCTATCGAAGCATGTCAATTATTATGCGGCGTACCTCGGGGGCGATGTAATCCGGCGTACCGCAGAATGTCGAAGTCAACTTTTCCGCACTGATACCCTCTTTGCACATACCAAAATCGGCCAGCTTGACATGCCCGTCTGCATCGAGCAAAATGTTGTCCAATTTCAAATCTCTGAACAGAAAAAAAAATAAAAAAATTTAAATAAATAAAACAATTAATCAAATCAAATTGTACCTGTAAATAACGCCGTGTCGATGAAGAAATTGTAAAGCACTGGTAACTTCGGCTGAATAGAATCTAGCGCGCGCTTCGTCGAACTTTCTGGCTCGTTGAATTTGAAACATCAAATCACCGCCGCCAACAAATTCCATAACGAAAAATAAAAATTCCTAAAAGCATACATTGTGACGTAAAGCAAAAATCAACGACATACGATTAAAATGAACATCCTCCGCATCTTGTTCAGCACCTCGGTTTGAAAACACGAATGCAACGCTGTTAAGAACGGATGCTTGGCGGCCAGCGTCAACACCCGCTTCTCCACCATTGTACAGTCGACATCGTCGTCTTGCAAGATGATATCCTTGCGCAGCACTTTCACCGCGTACACTTCATCCGTGCCGGTCTTTTCCGCCAACAATACCTGCAACAATAGATCAATCAATAAGAGCACATTTATGCAAAAATCCTCATCCACAATGTGATCTAAGCTTGCATGCACCTTGCCAAAACTGCCCTTGCCGAGAACTTTGATAAAATTGAATACTCCAATTGTAAACTTTGAGCTCGAATCACGTCGCATGGTCGTTGTTGGATGACGCATGGAAAAGTGCAAAGTGCCATTTATAGAGCATTCGTCACTTTTGGATGAAGACGAAGTTTGGTCATCGCTCAGAGAATGAATCGGCAACGGATCAGTCCTTGAACGTTCACTGAGTGTCATGATGCTCGTCTACAGTAGACGATGACAAAAATTGTTCAATTGTTTTATTTTCCTGTAAAACTGTTACTTATGCACAAATGGTACCTTCTTTTTCGGTTTGACACTGTAGCCGCTGATGCCAATCTGAGAAAGTATTTCGGCCATCCGTTTTGAATTCACACCACAAGTGTTGGCCACATTGCGTTCGCATCGTTTATGCACGTTCATGTGACATGCTAATGTTGAGAAAAATAAATAAATAAATAAAAGCATCGTGAAAAATTATATATCTACTTTGACATTGCAAGCCTTGTCTGAAAATACCGTACAAAAGTGAACCGCAGTGATCACAAAATGTCGGCATTTTGTAATTGTGCAAGTCGAAGCGATGCGGCACATTGATGTCGAATCTTGTTTCAGATTTGAACTGAAATTCGATCAAATTATCATTAAACTTTCAATTGAACTTGATATTCATTTGTTATTTTGTCAAAAAACAAATTCCATTTGTCACCTCTCCAACGGCCACACCGGTATCTTTGACACCGGGACACTTCCAAACCACCAATTCATGGCACCGCTTGTGCACCACAACTGTACATACTGTAAACAATGAAGTAATGCAGGTTTATTATAATTTAAAAAAGAAATAAATTTAGCACACACACATGATGTGAAAAAATAAAAAAATATATATTACATTGACATTGATAGCCTTGCTTGCCAATACCCCAGATGAACTCTCGACAGTGGGCACAGAATGTCGGCTGGCGGAGAATGGTCGCCATAAATTTGTGCCCGTTGACTTGGTGGACACGACGGCGCATGGCGCCTCGCCTCTGCCGGCCAATAAAAGCTCCAGCTTTTTCTTTGAACACACGATTGGAAGTGGTTGCATCTGTTGAAAAAGTCAAAATAAAAAACAATAATTATCACAATCACATTGATCAGAAGCAAAATTTTCATCTCTCGACAATAAAAAAAAATACATTTTTTCTTTGAATATTCAAAACATGCAAGCATAATAATTAATCAAGGGAAAATTGTTGAAAGTCATAAAATCGAACATATCTTACTAGACAATCAAGAAAATGATTATCATTATCCTTGACCGGAATTATCAAATTTGTAAATTTACATGTATAAATGAATTATTTCCATTCTTTCACGTTATTTATTCTTGTATTTATCACTACCGTTATCATGCCAGAACATGTGTAAAATATTTTCAATGATAAATTATCACTATCATCATCATCATCAACATCAATGAAAAATTGAAAAATACAAACCAAAACAAATTTTAAAAATTCCATAATAAAAACAATTGTAATATTTTGAAAATATTCATCCAATAAATAGCAGTGTCAATGTCCAGCTAGTGTCCAATAATAGTGGCCTAATTTTAATAGCAAAAGTGCCAACCAACCAACCGCCAGATCGACTGACTGTAAGTACCAGAGAAAACTGGTCTGTAAAGTGATGCAGGCTCGTAGCAGTAAGATGTATTATTATGAATATTATCACTGGCGTGTTGTGTGCATATTTTGAGCTCGTTGTTGTCGGATTTCAATTTTGTCAAGCTTGTTGTATTCAGCAGCGTGTGGCGGATATTGATTCAAATATAGCCCAACCCACCCCTGCCTGACAACTGCTGCCAGTCCAATGGTGAGAAACTTCGCTTCCTTGGAGAGCAAAGCAAGCTTGAAACACGCAAAACTGCCTGTTGTGCACTGTCTCAGCCCACTGTAGGAACACGCTACTCTGGATGGGCTTGTGTTTGAACATTTGAAACGTGTCCAACGTATGATGAATCACAATCACAATGGAAAATTCTTTCTGGTAAGAAAAACGTTTTAATCTCTTGTTCTCGTCTGCTTTTTTATTGAATTTTATACAAAGGTGAAACTGAATTTTTTAAATAATAAATGTGCAAGAAAAAGCTATCGTTGTTGTAAATCAGAAACTGTGCGAGCAAGAAAAACGTTCCGTTCGAGCAGTGTGAGAAAATATTAAACTTGTCATAAAATCAATAAACAGCACGCCAGTTGTCAGTTTAATTCGTTTTAATGATCGATTCGATCAATTGGCATCTCTTTCATTCTTTTTTATTTCATACGTTTTGACTGTCTTTTTTTGATTCGAATAATTATTCAAAAAAAACTGACATAAAAAGCCAGACAACCTAATTTTGTCTGTACCGTAGGAATAGGGATAATCAAGATGAATTTGCAATTGGCAAAGTAAAAAGTCTTCTTTTTCCCTTCTCATTTTCATTTCTAACAGAATGTTCAACAACTGTGTTTACAAAAGAGTTTAATGAATTGAAATTTGCATACCATCCCCACGAGTGAACGACTGTTGAATGCAAATTTTGAGCTGAGTCAAGTTGGAAAGACTTGAAAGAATCACAGCTCACGAACGAGGAGAAGAATCTTTTTCTTATTAATTTATAAGAGATGCTTGTAAAAAAGATATAATTAAATAAATAAAGATCATCAGAATAACTGATAATTCCAATCTCAAAATGCACACTATGAACAACGCGTTGCACAGGTGGAAGCTTGGAAAGAAGAACAGCAAGGAAAAAAAGCCAAAGATTCACATCATCAACTGTGAAAGAATAAAACAACTGAAAATAAATTTTTACAGTACAATTTTTTTAATATAAAATTTTTTTAAATACAGCCAACGTAGTCACAGTTTTGTGCAAAATGTTGCCGTGTTGAATGATGACAAAATTTTTGTTTGCTGTTGAAACTGTCAACACTGTCTGTGTGTTGTCGCATGCTTTCAGTCAGTGTTGACGTGAACTAAAATTGGTGGAGAATAATAACAGAATGGAGAAAAAAAATTTCAGCTTCAATCAAATGGGTGGTGATTACACCTGCTGCTGTTCTGCTGGTGCTATCACTATTGTAAAAATTTAAATTCTTAAATTCTAGTTATTGTGAAATTGCTTTTTTTTCTCAGAGTAAGTGTATTATATAAATAAATAAATAATATATATATGCGCGAAAGGAAAGCGTTACGGATTTACCACTAGTAGAAAAGCCAAGCTCGGATTGTGTTTATAAAATGTGATTTTTCTGTTCATCAACGGCAACACACACACAGACACACAAAGAGAGGAGAGAGAGAGTTTGAAAAAGAAATCAATAAAAACTAGCAACAGAAAGCCACCTCTGAAGTTGACTATTGTTCAGAATATTGCAGTTAATTAGCGCGTCAAATCTACGTTCAATCTACGCGTTGCTCGCGTTCCACCTCAGGCGTTGTAAAGATAGGAGTACATCTTTCAATTTAAGCATAATATTCCACACACAAACACGTGAAAAGCGTGACGATTTTTCTACCATGCATTCATTATATAATAATTATTATTATAATCATCTCCTAACAATGAACAGTGTTTCATTTTGTTTCAAAAAAAATTTGCATTGTACAGAGGCAGTGTCGGACATCGGTGGAACGCTGTCGCAGAGCAGAGGATCTATTGGTGGTGATCGATGAGAAAGTTCCGTTGGCAGTGGTGGAAAAAGTCGCCCTGGCCGCGACGGCTTTTCCTGGTCGGTCTGGTTTTCGCGTTCGCTGCGGTGCAATTGTCCAGTCGAATGGTGTCCAGTCGGTTGTTCGACCAGCGGGCTCAATTCCGCCGGACCGCCGCGTCCAACACGCGAGGCAACAACGGCTGCGCGCTGCCCACGCTCGACCCCTGGGCGTCGGAAGTGGGCGTGTTCTACGAGAAGGTGGCGCCACTGCGCTGCCATCGGTTCCAGCACGAGTTGACCTACTTGAACGAAAGCGGCTGGCTGTGCGTGAACGAGTCGGCCGCGCTAGAGGCCTCCTACAGTGACGTGAGTTGCACGTGCCGGTGCTTCAGCGCCGGCTCGGACGACTGGAGCCAGACGGTTGGCCAGTGGTCGGAGCCGTTCGACCGCTGCCGACCGGTGCGCAGTTGCGAGTTCGTCGAAGTGTCTTGCCGAGCCGGGGCGTGGCCGTGGTCTGTTTACACCAATTTTCACAGCCAAATCGTGCCCAAACCACCAGCCGGGCTGGCCAGTGGGTCGGAACGGCGCCCCTGGCTCAGCGTGCTGGTGCTGGTAGTGGACTCGACTTCGCAGTCCAACTTGCAGCGCTGCTTTCCGAAATTGGTCCAAGCGCTGCGCGCCAATTACACGTCGGTGCTGCTGCGCGGCTACGCCAAAGTGGCCGACAACAGCTTCCCGAACGCCGTGGCCGCGTTCACCGGCAAACGCTTCGACCCGGACGATGCCGACAAGTCCGAACTGCCCATCGACCTGCGCCACGAGCAATTCGACCACTGGCCGCTGATCTGGCGCCAATTCGCCAGCAGACGCCAACACACCACCCTGTTCGCCGAAGACTTCCCGCCGTTCAACTTGTTCACCTACCAGGCAGCCGGCTTCAGACAGCCGCCCGCCGACCACTACTACAGACCGTTCGCCTGGCGCGTCTGGCGGAGCTTCTTGCACCTGCGCAGCACGCACCTGTGCGTCGGCAACACCCCCACGCACCGGATGTTGCTCGACTACGTCGGCCAATTCCTGCGCCGCTATTCGGACAGACCGACGTTCGCAGTCGGCTGGCTGGCCGAAATCACGCACGACTGGCTCAACCAGGGTCAAGTGGCCGACGCCGACTTGGCCGACTTTTTCAACCGGGCGAGACCATTTTTGACCAACACCGTCACGGTGCTGGTCAGCGACCACGGCCTGCGGTTCGGCGACATCCGCCACACCCGGCTCGGTCGATTGGAGGAGAACATGCCGGCAATGGTGCTCGTGTTGCCAGACAACGCCGCCGACCGCTACCCGAAACTGTTGGAGACGGTGCAGCGCAACGCGGCACTGCTCGCCACCCACTACGACCTGCACGCCACGTTGGTCGACCTGCTCGACAACGGCGACACCTGGACCACTCTGGAGCAACGTCTCGCCGACGCGCGACCGCCGGACACAGCACGACGAGCGCACAGTTTGCTGTTGCCGCTGCCGCAGGACCGGGGCTGCGCCGAAGCCGACATACCGGACATTTACTGCGTCTGCCAGACGACCGTCCGGCGCGACAACAACGAAACCGAAACGCTCAACGCCGGTCGGGCGCTGGTCGCCGAGCTGAACCGGCGCCTGGCCGGCGAACACCGTTGCGCCACCTTGCGACTCGACCGACTGCTCTACGCCGGCGAGTTGGAAGTGGACGCCGACGATGCGACGACTGAGCCGAGCCGCGAGCGACGACGATATTTAATACAAGTGCAAACTAAACCTGGCAATGGTCATTTCGAAGCAATTGTCCATCATCATCACCGACCACAACAACAACAACAACAACAACATTGGACAGTACCGGAGGACATAAGTCGCATCAATCGTTACGGCAATCAGTCATTCTGTGTTGATAATGCAGTTTTGAAAAAGTACTGCTTCTGCCAATAATTGACAACAAATCATCAAATTGACAGCATTGACTCAACTCAACCATAATAATGATACTGCCCGCGTAAGTCTCTGTCTGTTCATCTTTGGGTATTGAATAAAGATGAAAACTTTTGTTCACTGCTCAAAGCGAAATCAAATTCACAACGGCTCACGAAGACGAGATTACCATTCATCAACTGGTGCATTAGTAGCGAATGTAATAAAAATTCCCTTTATTAAACTGTAATTTACATTCAATCAAACCGACCGCACGCGTCATCAATATTGCACACGCATTTTATTGACAAGCTCGAGTGATGAAACTTTTTCTTCGTGAAAATTTCAACGTCAAAAAAGAAATCATTACTGTAACTGAAAAGATTTTCAAGTCCCAAGTTGTAAAAAAATTTCAAAACTTGTTCACTTATTGACAATTCACTTACAAATGCCAATAAAAGATGCACCATCAATGTACAATGAAAAAAATATCAATATGAGATTTCTATTCGTTTATTGAAATGTTTGAATTTGATGTCGGTTTTTCTTTTTGTTTCACTTGGTACACAGAAAAATCTCAGATTACCTTTCTCCACTTTCACCGATACAATTCGCTAAATTTGTTTTCTTGCTCGCAAGCCAATTTGCCCTTAATCTATACTGGTAAGTGAACAACTACCGCCGGATAAATCGTTAAAAGAATTCGATTTTCACTGAATTAATAAAAGATCTTATTTGCAATTGGACGACGCTCACTTCGGGCATTAATTTGTGCAATTTTCAAACACGCTCGCTCGTTCAGCTTGTTTGCAAATGTGAAAATGTTAATTTCACCCAACCGGAGTGTTTCTGTTGTTTTACTTTTCAAAAAGCCAAAAAGCTTACTTAAAAGTGCAATCATCGCTCAACGCTGGAGGCGGATAGAAAAAAAAATTTTTACATTAAAAAGAAGAGGAAAAACGGCCGTTCATCTGTTGCCGTTTGCGCTAAAGTTTCAAAAATCCATTTGCTGGTTTTATAATGTTTGCACATCAATTTGCATCATTTTCAACTAACGCATGCAACACAACGACAACAACAACAACAATATAAAAAATAAAGAAAATTTCATCGCTTACGGGAACTGACGAAAGAACCATCAAGATGAACTTCCACATGCAGTTTTCCGTGAGGTTCAAGATCAATCTGAAGGAAAAAAAAGTGAAAAATTTTAAAGCAATCATTACACAATTGAACATATTTAAAAAAAACTGCTAACAGCTTCTTTTCCCCTGTCATAAAAAAATTTACATATGCAAATGCTTGTAAAGCAGCAGATGAATGAATGAATGAACATGAAACAAGGATTGATTGATCGATTTTGTAAAACAGAAAAACAAGCGAGAACAGAGACCACTGCCCAAAAGACGAGATGAAAAGGCTAATAATAGCTTTGCTCGCCTTTGCTTCCAGGCAGCCATTGTTGTGCTGCTGGCGTTTGAAAAAGGTCGAAGAATGAATGGAAAACATTTTCCCACCCTTGCACAACTACCGAATCGAACAACGCCCCACAGATACCAGTGTTGCCAGTTGACGAGCAAAATAGCAACGTGAAAAATACACTAACAAACGAACAAATCGGCTAATAATTTTATTATTCACAAATTTGGCTGTGCTGTATTGTGGACAGAATTTCCAACAAACAACACATTTCCTTTTTCCGGTGCTAAAATTGACGCATTTCTTCTTCGCCATGAGCATTGCAAAATTGCATTTGAATACACAGTTGAGCGCAATCAAGCTCGCTTGTGTGTATGCAAAAAAAAAATAAGAAGAAGCACAAAAAGCCAGAAACAACAGTCAGCTAATTTTTCCTGCCTTTTTCATTTTTGTTGTTCAAGGCAAAAGTTATTCACTTTAACGAGTATGACGATAAGTCAGTTGAAAGCATAAATTGAAAATTGACTTGATGCAAATTTCAAAAACCAATGGATCAAACCGGTTTGCTCACTTTCAAAGTCTACACAATTTTCCGCTGAGTTTCGGATGATTTATTTGATTACATGAATTTTTACAACATTCGTTTCAATCAATGTCAACGTTGCACAATCAATCTTGCTTCAATGCTTTGTCAAAAAATTGAAATTTAAAAGTCAAGCAAATTGTTGTTGTTGCTGTTGCTAATATAATTTTGGAAAACAACAACAACAACAACGACAATAATAATAATAATAATAATAATAATAATAATAATAATAACAATAACTAGGCTTATATTTCAACCAACCAAACATCCGAAGAAGATGAAGCTTTTTAGAAAATCAAATCTGATCTATTCTAGCATAAGCAAGCAAATCAACATGCGTGTCAGTCAATGAATAATAATGATAATAATAACAATGTTATTGCTTAAAACTGATAAAGAAGTGAACAACAAACTTGCAATTTCGACTGATTTATATACATAATATATATCAACACAGTTGTCGTTTTCACATCAATTTCTTTCATAAGAAAATTTTAATAAATTTCAACGTTGTTGAAAAAAAATATTTTCTTCTCACGCTCAATATTTTTTATTGATGCGATCAGTTTACTTCAAATCTGATCCATCCATATCCAACTTATGGCAACTCAGCATTATCTTGAATAATTAATACTCCAGTGACATTGTTCTGCTTCCTTTGAGCTTAGCCAGAAGTTTCGCATGCAATTTATCATCATTATTTATGCTTTCAGTTTTAATCTTCCCTCTCTTCTCCAACATCCACATAACACCAGCCGTACGTATGCGTGTGTTGTGCATGTATGCATTGGTCAAAAAGTGCATTAAACCCTTCATTCCCTCCCACACCATTTTAGAAAAATAATAATCTCGCCTTCTCAACTTTGAAAACTGACGTTCCGTTCGACAAACATTTTTACAAGCGTTGCTTCAGCTAATTGGGAGAACAGCCTGGTCGAATTAACGTTTCGATTAGCCGCCGGCATGTCTCGATCGATAAAAAAAAACATGCCATCACTTTTTCAATACTGGCACCGCCATCTCTTCCATTACAATCATAGTAATCTATTAGTTTTTCTATTTCGAGAAACAGAGAAAAATATATTGTCAAGTGGTGTTGAAAAAAAAATTTTTTTTTCCTCTTTTGCTTCACATAAATTCCCAATACGACGTGTGAAATGCAAAGCAATGACACAACATCGGATGACAAGTTGCATTATTTAAATGGAAAGAAATTACGGATAAAAACAATAAAATAATATAATAAGCAACAATTTCTGTTTTGATCAACGCTTGGATGGTTGTTGTGAAGATTTTTTTCTATGGAAACGGTTTTCAGTGAAGCTGAAAGCAACATCAGAGCAGAAAAAAATAATAATTCAAAAAATTTATCTCAGCATAAATAAAAGTTGTATTGAAGATGTAAGCGATTTCAGAAAAGCTGTAAACACGCGCTCTGCGGATAGGCGATTGGCAATCTGATAAGGAAAGCAAAAGATTGATGCAAGCGCGCAAGTTGCTGACGGTAGCGATCGATCATCCAACTAAACAGATATGCAAAAGTCAAGGTATACCATCGCTAATATCAGTTGCCCACATCGTCTAATAATTTCTTTGTATATAAATTTGCATTTGTCACCAATAACCAATAATCATAATCTGTTGTTGTTATTGTTGTTGAAAATGTTAAGTTTCTAAATAAATAAATCAAAAGTATATTGAATACTGCTGATCTACGACTTCGGAAAAAGATTGTCAAGGTTGCCAACCTTGCCATTGAAATGCATCAAGCCGTGACAACAAAGTGCAGAATCAATTCTAATTATCCAATTGGATATAACGGTCGCAATGAGTGAGTGCATTTTGCTGACATGTTGCCAAGTTAATCTAAATTCTTACAAAATTGTTCGAGCACAGAAATCGAAAACAATAACCAACACGTCGTTCATTCTCACATCCAGAAAATAATAACAAACATCTAATTCTTACAGTACCAATTCAATTATGAACATCTCATTTCTTTTGCATAAAAATGCAAAATTATTGAAAACTTCACTGATGAATTCAGTTCATCAAATATGAAAAATAGCAGTAAATAAGTGTATGAAAAATATATACGAATGAAAATTCAAATCTTACACGACTGATAGAAATTGGATTAACGGTACAATAGCATGTACGTTCAAGTTAATTGTTGCGCAATGCTAATAGGAAAACAATTTTTCCAATTAAATTGTTTGAAAATAAAAATTTCCTACATGAAAATGATTAACAACAATCAAATGTTGTATGCATGTCATGTTGTTCGGTAAGAGATGAGATTGATTTAACAATGTGGACGTCAAGCTGAATCAATTCAAGCCCATTAAAGTGGCTAAGCGACAGTGAAAAGGTTGAAAAGTGATATTACTAATTCCACTACTCTGGTCAGTTGTAATTATCTTGTAATTCTACTAATGATATCGTTTATTCATTTGGTTACTAAGCAAGTTAAACAGAAATCAAACACAGGAAAAGCAACTCTCTGACTATATGAAAAATAAATAAACATAAATCACTTACCCAAAGGTTATTGGAGCCAAGTTGCAGATCCTCAAAAGAGAGACGACAGTTGGCGACAAATACATCCGGTGGTATGGCGCAGTTGTGAAAAACGGTAAAGCCGACCGTGTCGGCATTGCTAGCTTTGCCTTGGAATCGTTCATCCCAACCGGGTGCACTGGTCTTCTGCTTGACCAGTGTTCGGCCAACTCGGTACTCGTCAATATCCACATTGACGTAAGGATCTATAGCAACACCGGTTTGACGTAAGCCGGTAGTCAAAGAGGAAAATCTGGTCGACCATTCTGTCGGTTTGAGATTAGCTGCTTCGATTACACGAATACCAACGGAGCCAGTGAAAGCAACCATGATTATAATTATTATGAATAAATTTTTACGAAGCAAAACAAGAACCGTTGAACAACGAAAACACCGTAAACGTTCATCAAACCGATCATAAGCAAGACGACAGCTGAAGGAGCAGCCGCACAATGGCAACTCGGCGCGGCTTTAGTTAATTGCACAATGCCGCAGCCGACCTCCCACACCAATCCATCAAATGAATGCCTACAGTAGGCCTACCTTATAATCAGGGTGAGGTATACTATCAATTTCATTACCCGGGTACAATTCAATCACAAATTGAAAAGATTTTTCTACTTCTGAGAATCAGGTTATAACTATTTCCTCAGAATAAAAATACTTTTCTTTCAATATGACAATCAATAATTGCATCTGAAAGGCGGTTAATAAGAATTTAATAAATAATTGCATTTTAATTAAAATTAATAGATATACAGTAATTTATTTTGATGCTTGAATTTTAAATTTAAAAATAAAAACATTTTATCATATTAAAAATAAAAATTAATTAAACAACATTACTCTGCATTTTGGGAACTTTTGACTGCTGAAGTTAATTGTTTTTTTTGTGTATGATAAGCAAATAACAAATGCTAAACAACCTGTTGATTAGACTGATATTCAAGCATATCACACATTACAAAATAATTTTTAAAACAAAAATCCCGAAGCAGATAAACTTTTGACACTTTTATTACAAGTTTCTGGAAATTATCAATCATGCTAAAGCTTTCCAACATCGTAATAGTTAATATTACACATTCGTGCAATACAAATATATGTCTGAACTATTCTTCATTTAAACAATAAACTTATATCAATTAAGTTTACATTTAAAATGTTTCAAATTTTTATAATGCAGCTATATTCATATAGCAAAATGTATCTGAAAATAACCTTTGAACCTAAAAGATTTCAAGTAACTTGTTCTTGCTAGACAAAATATCAAAATTGTAAATTAAAGAGCACTACAAATGTAATATTTATAAATTTTATTATGAACAAATTGAAATTTATTAAAAACTCTTTTCATAAACACAGTTTTGAATGCAACAGAGTAAAACAACAGTGCTTATAAAACATTTGAAAAATTAAATAATATCAGTCAGCATTAGTAATGAAAAAATGTTTCAATTTTGATTTCACACTGTTATAATTCAATGAAATGTGGTATTTTTTGATATAAAGTTTTATGTGTAAATCGCATTATAAAATTCTTTTAACAAACAATTTCAGAAAAATTTCCACTCCATTTATCCAATTTATGAGATGAAAAAAATGAAACAATTTATTATTCACAAACTACAGTAATATTGCATGAAAATTTTATCATTACGATCAAGTAAAAGTTGCATCGTTTACTGTTTTATTAAAACCTGCATAACAATAATTACGGTAATTTACAACAAACAAAGTTTTGTATAGCTAATGGCATAATAGTGAGAAAAACGTTTTTCATTGTAAAATTTGCGCATATTTACATTTAATGAATTATTTTTGTTGAAATATATTAATCTGATTATTGATATGATTTGCTTTAAGGCAACTTTTAAATTTACAGTATGCCACTTTTTAAGGAACGGAAATTCGCCTGCGCTGCAGTAGTTTCTCTTGACGCGTGGCTAGTCGCCGGCTTGCCTTGACGACTGGTGAAAATTTATCGATAGCGTCGATGCGTTTTTGATTTTTTTTATCACTCTTCTTTTAACTAGTTTGTTTTTTTGGAAAACTGTTCTTGTTTCTTCTTCAACCTTTTCTTTTGTTGGTGTTGGCTTCAATATTCTTTTATAACAAGATACTCAAGTTGGCCGAGTTACCGAATTTGCCTTGTTGGCTTGGAATCGATTGACAACGGTAGGCAAGCGACGCTTGCCAAGTGAAACGTTCGTTGCTGAATTATTAATGATCCGATCTGAAGATGAAATTGTTTCTTCTTTGATCACAGTGTCGACACGACATACATCTTCATTCAGAACAGTGGAATAAGATGTTGTTGGGAAATTTGTCGTAAGAAATTTCCAAATGTGCAGTATATATTTGAAACGTACCAATTTGTTCGCAATTTCCTTTTGCACAGGCATTATTACTATATGAGTATTGGGTTCATATATTGATCATCTGTCTGATCCTGTCTTGAGAGTTGGTTGAGTGCGCTGATTGACGCGCAACTGCGGCTCGTCATTTTTGCCAGTTGTTGCTGTTTTTGACATTTGGTCAGTTCTAGGATCCATTTGATGGCCAATGCAGGGTCACCGGTATAAGTCAAGATGGATAAGTTTTAGTATTTTTCTTAATTGAAGCAAGCGATTATTATATTCTAGATATTGGTGTGTATGTGCGCGCGCGTGTACAATTTCAAGCTTTCAATGCTTTTCATTTCCTTTCTGTTCTTTCCGTATCCCGTTTCTTATTTCTGTCTAACTTTATTCATCTCGTCTTTGCTGCTTGATGGTTGTCAATTTTTCATCGGTGCGTGTTCCGCTTTTTGTTTGCACTTGTGAATTGTCAGCGACGCTTAGTTCGTCGTTTATTGTACGTGCCGTAGTGCGAACTGGATTTCTGATACCTCAGGCTTGTGAAAAATTGTTCCATCTTTCATTGATCAAGCAAAAATGTCTTTCATTCAGCCTGTCTGTCTGTATGTCTGTCTAGGTGCTATTCGCTTGTTCACTTCTTTCTCAATCTACTTGTGCACGTCTCTGTTCACTTGTGCCATTCATCGGTGGCAACAACAACGTTCATCAAATGCTAACCCAGTCGCGCGACAAGCGCTTCTTCGCACATTAAACTGAATGCTTGCTTGCCGGTTGGCTTGTTCAGCTCGCACGTTTGTTTGGCCCTGCCCACTTTTCTCTCCCTCTCTCTCTCTGTGTGTGTGTGTGTGTGTGTGTGTGTGTGTGTATGTGTATGTGTGTTTGACAAGTATCATTGTGTGTGTGTATGTGTAACATTTTGGTTAAACAAGCTTCAACAACAGAGCAACAAAAAAAACAAAAAACAGAGAAAAAATAATGAATACTCGCACCAGTTTTTCTTTTTCAGCTTTTTCTAGTCGAGGTCGACCAATGTATAGATTTATTATTTCAAACTTGTTAGAAAAATGTTCCCTCATGGCCGGCTTGATAATTATCTTACGCTGGTCGTTGCGTTGCGCGCGTTGTGGATGCTGATCAATGCGTCGTTCATGGCTTGTTTTACCGCCGTTGACCGAGCAAGCATTTGTGAAAAATGCTTTCCCCTGCCCCCTCTCTCCAACGGCCTGGTCGTGTCGTTTTCATTATTATTCAAACAATGTTCCATGAAACGCGCGGTCGTTTTTGGTTGTTTTATTCGTTTCATTTTTCTCTAATTAATTATTATTATTAATTTTATTAAAATTTAAAAACAACAACACAAAATCTATCTGAGATACTTCTACTACAGTAGGCATGAAAGTTGTCGCGAAGTGAATGTTGCATTTGTTGTTTCTTGATTTTCACATTGTGTACAGCAATGGACAACGAGAGCCGTGCGGACGTGGAGCCGAGCCAGCGGTCCAAGAAACTCAGCGTTGCCATTGCGACGGGATCTGTGGAATGTGCCGCCGTGGATCGTTTGGTCGAAGCCTGCGATTTGGTCCAAGATCCAGCTCCAAGTTTTGCCAACAAAGTTTTGCTCGGCTGTTCAGAAGTTGAATGCGATTCCGGAACCGAGTCGGATGAAGAATTGCAACGCATCGAGACCAGTATGAGAAGTGAATTTATAGTTATTTATTTTCCAACACTTTTGCTAACGTCGCTTTTTCAGACTCGATCACCAGCTTGGCAGTTAGCCAAACGTCTGACTATTACGCCAGTCAACCGAGCTGGTCGGTTTCGAGCTGTTTGTCGCGCATCGACTCGCCGCTTTGTTTCACCCTTTCTGATCAAGACTTAAATTGGTAAATTTTCATTTTTTTTTCTCGACTTTATACATCTCTAAATCGACGACCATATAAGCATAATTCAAGTCACGAAATAAAAATACTTTTCTAATTTGCATCATTTCCGTATATATATATATATATCTTCATGATTTTGATTTCTTTTTTTCAACTTTTTCTTGCATATTCAATTTCTTCTCATTCAAAGTTGCAGTTTCATTTGATAAATATCGTTAAAATATTTTCATTATTTATTATTTTTTTAAATACATTTTTGATGAAAACTTTTAATAACGAATTGATTTTGTTAAACGCTGAGAATTGTGCGTTCAGTGTCAGTGTCAAGGTGCAACATTGGTGAGATGGAAAATTAAAATTAATGGTTTTGAAAAAGTGCAGTGTTTGCGTGCAATAATAGCACAAGAACACAAACACAATGCCTGCTTTTGAATGATGATGACGAAAGTTGGAAAAAAAATTCTTTCCCTGTTCGCAATTTTCGTTGACGTCACGTTGTTTAGGCTTAATTTTTTCTTTCACCATCTGGCACTTTCATATTTGTATTACGTTATCAGAATTTTCTCAACATTTCGCTAAATAGATATTTTATTTATCAGTTTATCTAGTTCATCTCATTTTTCAAAAATTCCATCAATTAACAATGCACACAGTTCGAGTTTCTTTGGATGGAAGAGCAGGACAGGCGGCTTGGATTATGGATGAAATGAAATTTGAATTTGTATTGCTTTTTCTAGTTGGGAAAATTTGTCGATCAGCACATCGCCGAGTCAGAATTTGGAAGACGCACGTGAATCATCAGCATCGGCTAGCACTTGCGCGGTTGGTCAGTCGGATCCACAACTGCCGACTCATCCTTATCACACCAGGCAGCAGTTGCAACGGTTGAAGAGGGAAATTTTGAACAACGACGCAATGCCTACCAAGAATTGCTACGGTGCAGATGATGAAGTCGACTCCAACGGCGGTGAAGTGGATTTGTACCAGCGAACCGCCTTTGTGCCGTTCAAAAAGTGCCGCGGGCTGCTGGAACCACTGCAAAGTGGACTTCGGTCCAATGGCAGCGAAACAGCGACCATCGAAAATACATTGTCGGTAAAACAGTCAGTTTCATCTTCCATTAAAGCGTATATATATATATATATATATATAGCTATAATTATATGTGTATATATGCTGTTCATGTTCTGTAGTTCAATGGCGACATTTTGGAATCGGTTACTGCCGCTGCTATGCGACGTACAGCGCCGATAAAGCTGATCATACCGCCACCGTTGAAATTGGAATCGGCCGAATCAAGGCAACAGCACAGTTTGGACGAAACTGCTGGCTCTTTGTACGCAAATGGATGCAGGAAGCGCCTGCGATCAGATGAAAGTGACCAACCGCAGACTTCAACTGGCTACTTCAGAGCACGGCCGTGTTTAAATTTTGAAAAGATGCGAGAAGTAAAAAATTAAAGAAGAATAATTTGTTTTTTTAATAAAATAAAAGAGTACTATATATATATAATTGATTTAAGAAAATGGTTAAACCGAATAGGAAGAAACCGACTACAGCAACGGGTGCGGAAGGTGCTGCAAAAGCAAAGATGAAATTACGGGTAAATTATTATAAAACATATTTCCTATAGTATATTATATGTTTAAAAAAAAAGAAATAACCCAGTCAATTTATTGTAGGGTTGGAGCAGCGGGTACCAATTGCGGTCTTCTGGCAATTTTTAGTTCCAGTCACTGAACATTGTCAATTACATTTTTGCTATCAACGGGACCGAAGTGTTTTTTCTTTCTTGATTTTTATTTGATCTCCTGTCATATAAGCTGCTGGCCTATTGCCCAAACGGCGGCCAATATACGCCCTTTTCGTTCGATTGAAAAAATTTCAAACTGTTTAACGTTCAATGCGGATTGGTGTTCGTTCTCATTGAATGCTGCATACGCGTGCGCATTCACCATGACAATTAACATGCTTTCCTTGCTTGTCGCACTTCAACTGGGATTTACTATAACAAAATCTTTATTATTTAGTCGTCAGATGATCCAGCGTTCAATGCTAAGCTGCGTATTCATCATTTTCAATAATCCTATTCGTTGATGCAGCTGTCATGTTTAAAAAAAACAAACAGGAAACAACTCTACAATTGAAATTCACTTTTTGAATTAGAGTATTCATTAATTACTTCTGGTTTCATTCTGATTTTTGTCCCTGTTCTATCACACAGTGACTAGATGTGTTTGTTGTGTCCAACGACCGACCGGCCAATGGTAAAATTTCAAATCCAACCCTGTACTACGGTACAGTGTGTAGTGGCGGTCAGACAATTGATGACTGCCGGTAAAAATCAGAATTCACATATACATGATTCGATAGATTCACGCAAAATAATTTTTAACTTTAAAAACTCGAGGAAACTTAAAATTTTATTCGTACACCCTTTTGTGTTTACTGTATTTGATTGATTTGCAAGTACGATTTGTATTTTTGAAAACTGAAAGCGTTATTGATGGCATTTTAATAAATCCAATCTGACTGTTTGTTTTGATTTTATTGAAAAAGGAATTAATCCAGCTGCATTATGAAATTGAAAGTCTTTATAACACCACTTCAATTTTCTCATGTTACTGCCATGTGTGTTCCCTTCGGATGTTGTATTTTTACAATGTCCTCTTGGTTGTGCAATTTTTAGCTTGTTCCATTAGCGAAATTGTTTCTCGTTCAATACACTGAAGTGTTTATGAAACTTTAGTTTATTTTTTGCTTGATAATGTCGCTTAATTTATTTCCCTTTCTGATGGGAGTTGTTAGTTTTATGCATGTTTTTGTGGATGATGTGCATGACGAACATCGGAACGATTCCACAGTGGGTCATCGTTTGGTTTCGATGCTTTTTCTTTAATTTTCCTGCTGACGTTCGCTGCCAGCATAAAATTACCTAATCCTCGGTGAATTATTTAACAATGCTTCTGCGACTTTTCAACATTCAAAAGTTATTGTTAGAATTTGACTTGAACAAATTGAATTTCGGTTCGATTGATGATGAAAAACTTGGCTTGTTCGGTTGTCTAATTTTTCAATTCGAATGTGATTGAGAAACATTAGTAGGCGTTTCTTTCTTCTTTTTCATATATTGTCTGACGTACTGTTTTACACAGTCCGAAGCAACGACTGATTTATTCAAAATTTTAAATGAATCAAATTGAGAAGATTGAACATGTGAATCATCAGCATCGGATCCACAACTGCCGCCTCACCGTTATTACACGTCGGGCAGCAACTGCAACGGTTGAGGAGGGAAATTTTGAACAACGAAATGCCTACCAAGAGTTGCCACGGTGCAGATGATGAAGTCGACTCCAACGACGGCGAGGTGGATTTGTGTTTATTAGCACGCATTAACAGCGAATTAAGAATGTTGGCCAGAATTAAAAAAATGAAATGCTGGCCTCATACTGTAAGTTTTTATTGCAATTTGTATTTGGATTTGTTTGAGAAGTACAAACAGTGTTTAGTGACTGTAAGGTAATTAATTATTGCTGATACGAATTAAAATATGATCATTATTATCTGATTTGACGGTGTGAATAAAGTGAAATATGTAATAAAATGGTGGAGCAATTTTGATTTTGAAGCAAAAGTTGCTTTTGAGAAATTTATTTATTTTTCTGCTGTAATGTTTTGATGTTTGCTGTAGATTGATTTGCAAGTACGATATTTCATGAACATGAAAATTTTATAAAACGTATTTTATTAGATGGAAATTGAATATTTTTTCGGTTTGATTTTAATATGAAAGTCAAAAGAAGAATTGTTTTGTAAAATTAAAAGAAATTTTACGCTACTTTATTTTTCTTATGGTACAGTCAGTTGAATCTGTTCTGTTCTTGTTTCTAAAACATGTGACGTTTCGGGAATGTCAATTTAGATTTTATTTTTGAAATTTATACGTTTTATTATTTTAAAAGAACGTATTTTTTTAATTAAGTGATTGCACAAGCGGGTGTTTGTCAGATTGCCGTGTTGTGTTGTCTACTTGTATAAAACAGTTTGATGATTATTAATTAGTTCAGTTTTTGAGAATGTGATCTTGTTGGATAAATGTGAGATAATAATACTGATTGATTATTTTTTAGTTTTATGTCTGGTGTCTCCGTTGATGTGGATGACGAATTTTGGAATGATTCCAATGTGTCGTCGTTTTGTTTCGATGATTTTCCTTCCGATGTTCGTTGCAAATATATAAATAGCATTGTTTATTCATTGGTGAATTATTTAACAGTACTTTTGTAAATTTATCAGACTGCAAAGATTATCGAAGAAATTGGGGCTGAGTTGAACAAGTTGGATTTGAATTCTATTGATGACGAAGAACTAGGCTTATTTTGTGGCGGTATGTTTTTTAAATTTGATTGTTTTAGTTGCATATATTTTTTGACATTTTATTTTTTTATTAAGTCTCAGGCTTTTGGTTTCCTTTTTTGTGTTTATTGACTTAATTAATTCAGATCATCTGACCAGCAGCTTCAACGATGAAGCGTCCAGTGTTTCCAATTCTCAGACTCCGAGTGATTTACGCTCAATTTCAAGTGAAACTACTGAACAGAGAACTACACCACTTTCTGTTCAAGGTTGTTTCAACGATTTATTAGTTCTTATTTTTAATTTGGAAAAATGTTTTTTATTTTAAATAATTTCAGCAACTCAACCCGACAGCGACGATTACAAGCGTTTGCAGGCGGAATGCAGTCGTTTGCGATCCAAGTGGACCGAATTACAAGTATATATTTCATTTTTCATCGTTTGTATTGTTTAAATCAGAGCAGAATATTCAATTGTTTGTTTGTTTGTTTATTTGTTTACGTTTAGTGTCGTTTGAAGCAGGAAAAATATTACGCTCCTGATTTTGAGGAGACAATTGGCCGTTTGGCAACCGGCGAAATTTACATCTTTCAATATTACAGACGGTTGAGTGACAAAAAAAAATTGTTGAAAACTGCGATCGATTTCGGTGACGGTGATGCAATTTGTTGCGTAAATTTGTCAAGCAATTATTTTTTCGACTTTTAAATAGATTATTAAAATTTTAATGTTTTTTTTCAGGTTGTTCTTTTTCTTGAACGAACACTTTCGCCGGTTGTATTTCGGCAGTTGCTTTTGGAATTCCCGCCAGCCGTTTCGCATTATATTTTCTACTTGAAGCAGCTCTCAATGCATGATAAATTATCCGAACTTTTGTTGTATGTTTATTATTATTATGCAAATTTGTATAACAGAAGAAAAAACCACTTTGTTAGATCTCTTGGTCTGGTTGAACAGTTGGCTGCTGTTGAAGTGAGTCGCATTTGTTCAGAAAAGAATGCAGAATCGAAAATTGCACTTTTGAGAAAAGCACTAGCCGGCGGTGTATTTTCTGATCAAAGCTTGAATGAAGAACGAATTTTTCTGAACAGTTACGCTGATTTGTTGGAACATCAATTGCCTATTGATGTATATATATCTTTTTTTTTTAATTTTCATTTTATGCAATTATCCTGATTTTAATTTTGTTTTTTTTATACAGGCTGCTGACAATAATGCTCGTGTTGAGGGAAATTTGAAAAATGAAGTTTCTGTTGTGGATTCATCTGTATTGGAAACGTTGATGTATTGTTGCCGTTTGCATTATGAACTTCCTTCGGTGATACGTTTTTATTTTTATTACAGCAAATTAATTTTCTGATAGAATTCATTTAGAATTCTCTTGCCAGTCCATTGTCAATTCGAAATAAATTTGGTCTCACTGAACAGCAGTTTGATTGGATCGCGATCAGAGCTCTGGCAGAACGCCAACAATGGTCAGAAATACAAAAATTGCTTTTGCGAAAGGTACAAATTGCATTATATGTATGTATATTTTGTAATGTTATTTTTTTTAAAGGGATTATTTGGTAAACAGAAGTTGAAACTTCCAATATCTTGTGAACAGCTTTTGAACGTTTTGTATAGCAATGGTGCTACTGCATCCGTGAGTAGCATGTCGTCGAATGTTCTTGTCTGTATTAAACGTTTATGTTCAGGATATTACAATTTATATTGACCTCTTTTCTGATAATCAAAGAAAACTAATGTTGGCAAAAAAGTACAAATGTCACGCTTTGGTGATTAAAGTAAGAAATTATTATTATTATTATTATTATTATTATTATTATTATTATCACTATTACCGTTGTTATTGATTGTTCTCGCTTTTCAGATTCTTATTGGATTGAAAGACCGATTAGAATTGTTGAAATACATGGCTACTTTATCTCCTAGCAGTGTTGAACTCTCTACTGCTGAAACTGCGTTGACAAATTCTGTAAGATTTTTTTTATTTCAAATAATAAATGCTTTTATCTTCATCAAAAGTTTTCGTGCATTCAGAATATACGATGGAAGAATTGATTTCATGGAATCAACTTCAAATGATTGTTCATTGTTGTCAATTATTTGATGCTGAGTTCTCACATTAAATTGGTGCATGATGAAATTTCATGCTTACACTTTTAAATGATTGTTTCATTTTCAAAATTTCGATACAACACTGAAGTTTTATCTTTTTTTATTCCTATAAAGCAACGAGAAAAATAAAAGCAGCTAGCATATGCTGATAGACAATATTTCAAAAACGAATGAAACCATTTTATTGAAATCGTTTATTGAGCAAGTAGACGATCCGTTTCAGATTCCATTGAATATGGAAAATTTTTGAAAATTCACATTCCATTCTTTTGAGAAATATTACTAATTAAAAAATTACATTTTTAATTTAGAACTTTTTTTAATTTGAATTTTTTAAGCTACTGTATTTAAAAACTATGCAATGCACTTGATAGTCAATAAAATTACTGTAAAACGTGTACACTTACGAAATGTATTGCTGTTAGACGGAGCAGGCTATTTTCATTTTTGTTTTTTCTTTCAGTTGCATGGCTTTCGCAAATCATAATCAGCTTCTGAGTGCGCTTGGCTTAAGTGAGGACAAAATTAAAGAAACACTGAGAAATGAAACGCTTACGGCATCACTTTCCAACATTGCTAATCAGGTGAAGTGACTGTGCAAGTGGTAATTCATTTCTTTTCTCAATCACTGTGGTACACTTTGAAGGCATTGAAAATTACCGACGGGAAATTGAGCGAATCCCAGGGAAAACTGTTGTATCAAACTGCCACACGACTTAAAAAACAATGCATGCAACATGCAGATCTTCTGATAGAGGAAATTTGTAACAACAGATTGGAAAATGATTTGCAGCTTTCAGGTATAATGTTGACTTGTATTGTTGAATCGATATTGCACATTTGCCTTCATCTCAGCCGCGTTGCAATTTCTTCTATCGCATGCTGCCAGTGATTTCAATAAAGCACAATTCGAGCAAGCATGTGGCATTGGAGTGAAAGTTACTGAAGAACAAATTGAAGATACTGTATGATGGTTATATCAGAAGAAGAAAAAAAAAGAATCGCATTGCATATTCAATTATTATTTCTGTCGTTTCGTCATTGCAGGTTGCATCAGTTATCAAAGCCAATGAAGAAAAGTTGCAATTGATGCGATATAAATTTCCGATTTCATCGTTGATTGGTAAGTGGCCATTGGCCATCGTTGTGTAAACAAATGAAACTGTGAACACAGTTTGAAATGATGTTTTTGCAGACATTTGAAATGAAAATTCAAAGCTGAATTATAATTAAATTTCACTGATCATTTATATTAAATAAATTGTGTTTCATTTCATCCGTTGTCTGTAGTGTTTATAATTTTCTTTTATTTCGTTTCTTACAGCTGAAGTCCGCAAAGTTTTACCATGGGCTGATGGGAGCAAGTTGAAGAAAGAAATTGATATGCAAATGTTGATATTATTGGGGCCAAAAACGCTGGACGATATGCAGAGCGGAAAGAAAGTATTCTTTTGTTTTTCAAATATTTTATTTTAACGTACATATTTTTATGAAATTTTTTTTCAGATTCCTTCAAAGGTGATGCCAAAAGAGAAATTGAAAACCAAAGAAATAGCAAGGAATGAAGAAAGTGGTATGTGTTCATGTAATTTTGTGATGAATTGAAAGTGAAATTTGAATTACAAAATTTATTCACAGAGTTTGAAGGTGCAGCCACTATTGAAGAATTGATGAAAACGAAAGCACATTTCCACAAGCCGGGAGAGAACTACAAAACTGAAGGATATGTTGTAACACCAAAGACTATGGATCTTTTGAAAAGGCATTTGCAAATTACAGGGGGAAAGGTTAGAAAACACTGCGTTTTCGAAAAATTATCTTAATTATCTAATTAATTTTTTGTCAACATTATTAAGGTAGTGACGAGATTTCCACCTGAACCCAACGGTATTTTGCACATTGGTCACGCGAAGGCTATAAACATTGATTTTGGATATGCTAAAGTGCTGTACAAGAAAAGAAAATTTTATTTTCTTTTTTTGTTGTTGATATTGTGTTGTTTAAATTTAGGCTCACGGTGGAATCTGCTATTTGCGTTATGATGACACAAACCCGGAAAAGGAAGAAGAACGATATTTCACTGCAATTCGAGAAATGGTAGAATGGTTAGGTAGGTGTTTTTAGTTAGCAAGTGTTTTTTTTTGTTATTTTAACTTTGAAGTTTTATGTTGTTATAGAAAGTTTGCTTTTGAGTTGGTGATTTATTGTCTGAAATAATTGATCCATTCTCTGATGTATTTGTCAATTTCTGAATTTTGCTGTAATATGTATTGAAACGTGGGGAAAAATTTTTTTTTTCTTATATTTAGGATATACACCTTACAAAGTGACGCATTCGTCAGATTATTTTGATCAACTGTACGAATATGCTTTGGAATTGATAAGGCGTGGCTATGCTTATGTTTGCCATCAGAAAGCGGAAGAAGTGAAGGGTATTAATCCGACACCTTCTCCGTGGCGTGATCGACCCATTGAAGAGTCTTTGAAGTTGTTCGAAGTCTGTTATTGTCATTTTTGTAAATTTTACTTTAAACTGAATATAAACAAAAACGATTAGGATATGAAAAATGGTATGTTCGATGAAGGCGCAGCAACGCTTCGAATGAAGATAACGTTAGAAGAAGGAAAAGTTGACCCAGTTGCTTATAGAATCAAATACGTTCCACATCACAGAACGGGCAATAAATGGTTTGAAATTATAAACGTTTTCTTTTTTAATGTGAAAATTAAAAAGATTTTATTCCTATTTTTCAGGTGTATTTACCCAACTTATGATTATACTCATTGTTTGTGCGATTCGATTGAAAATATAACACATTCTTTGTGCACGAAAGAGTTTCAATCAAGGTTTGAATTATACGATGAAAAAGGATTGCTTGATGAATAATAAATAATAAGCAAAAATATTGTTTTAATTTTTTACAGACGATCCTCTTATTATTGGTTGTGCAACGCGTTGGATTTGTATTGTCCAGTGCAGTGGGAATTTGCTCGTCTGAACGTCCATTACGCTGTCATATCGAAAAGGAAAATTATCAAATTAGTTCAAGAAAATTTTATACGGTAATAAATGTTGTATGCTAATTTTGATAATCGAGTATGATAACAGTTTTATCAACTGCTGCAGCGATTGGGACGATCCGAGACTGTTTACACTCACAGCTCTGAAACGCCGTGGTTTTCCTCCACAAGCGATAAACAATTTTGTTGCTAAAGTGAATTGATATTCATTGTTTTAAAAATGAAAATTAATTTGTTTTTCTTTTATAAATTATAATGCAAGATGGGTCTTACGACAGCTTTAACTTCAGTTGATCCGATGATGCTCGAAGCTTGTGTTCGAGATGTGCTAAACGTAACTGCTCCAAGGTGTGTGTGTGTGTGTGCATGTGAATAAAGTAGAGTTTTTTTTACGTTGAATTGTTTTTTCTTTCAGACATATGGCAGTGTTGAAGCCTTTGAAAGTAAGAATTGCAAACCTTGTTGAATTGCCCAAAACGGTCGAAGTGCCAGATTTTCCCAACACTCTGTCGGATAAATCTACAGGAAAGCATCATGTCCAGTTTGATTCTACAATATTCATCGAGGCTGATGATTTTAAAGAGGTTGCATCAAAAAAAAAAATTTTTTTTTCTGAACTCCATTTTTTAGGATGAATAATGAAGAATTTTAATTTTTAGCACGCTGATGATAAACATTTTAAACGCTTTACGAGTACTCAAACAGTTGGTTTAAAGTATGTTGGTCTTGTGTTGATTTTGCAAGAAATAAAAAAGGTAACTTATCTTATTGATTGATTTGGTCATGTGTGAATATTGTTATCATGTGCAGAATCAAATGGGAGAATTTGTGGAATTGATTGTCAAAGTGGAAAAACTGACTGAACAGAACAAGCCAAAATGTTTCATCCACTGGGTTGCGAAACCGATCAGTTGTGAAGTCCGCTTGTACGAGAGACTGTACGTTGAATAGGAAAAGCAAAATTTGCACGTAATTTTTTTAAAAAGCTTTTTTTTGTAAACAAATAAATGATCTTCAGGTTTCATCACAGAAATCCTGAAGATTCCAACGAAGTTCCGGGAGGATTTTTAACTGATGTTAATAAGGTTGTGCAATGATTTTGTGTAATTTTTTTTCTTCTTCCATTTGCACAGTGTTTTCTGCATTCAGAATTCATTGCACGTGATCAACGATGCTTACATTGATGAAAGCTTGAGGCGATGCGCTAAAGTGGAAAGCCGATTTCAGTTCGAAAGAGTTGGCTTTTTCGTAGTCGATCCAGATTCAACTGATACAAAGGTGAATTACTGTTTTGCTTTAAATTTAAATTGTTCGAAAACAATGATATGATAGCTTCTTTTGGTTTTTTTTTCAATAATTTTTAGCTCGTCTTCAATCGAACTGTATCTTTGAAAGAAGATGTACGAAAAACATAAAATTCACGTGTTTGTTCGCTTCATGGATTTTTTTTTCGGTTTACCTGCTCTCAGGTTGAACTTGGTTAATTGTTGAGTTTTTTTTTAAATAAAATTATAGAGAAAAAAGAAAAGATAATTATTTGAAAATGCGAAAATATTTTTCAACTGATATGAACAAATTGACGAAGCAATATCAGTTAATTTACTTGAAACAGTGCCAAGCCCTATTTGATTTCTTACAGACCAGTTGGAAGGCAAATCTCATTGGCTGAATAGCTGATTCAAATGAGCGATTTGAATCATGGCGATTCAACTGCAAGAAGCAGTGCAATCTAATTCGACAACACAACTTTTAATAAGTCTTGGTTGGAGTGTATTTGAAAATAGTAAGAGTGTGTAATTGTTTGTTTAAATTTGATTTTCAAACAGGATCAATTGCTGTTTCGCCGCAGGTAAATAAATCATTAGGATGTGTTTTTTTTCAACTTTCAAAATATTAATACTTGAAAATCTACCGTAATCACGATGCTTTGCAGAAAGTGCAAAAGTAGCATGTGCTTGTTGACGCAGCTGCTCGGAAATGGAAGTCGATACGACATCTATTTGGATATTGTATCCTTTTTATTTTTTGTTTTCATTTTTTATTATTTACTAGTAAGAGATGAATGTTTTTTTCTTTGGTGATTTTTTTATTTTTTTTACTGACATTCTCGTAGCCGTCTTAGACGAGCGAAGAAATATCCGGGACAGGAACGATGCGATGGAAAAGTTTATGTTGTGACCGGTGCAGACAGTGGTATAGGATTGGAAATTGTGTGCGATTTAGTACTGCGGGGTAAGTGTTATGTTGTTGTTTGTTTGTTTGTATTTATTTTTAATTTGATTCATTTTTCCATTTCTGGTGCCAAAGTTTACATGGGCTCTCGTTCTGAATTGAATGGCAAAAAGGCATTTGAAACTCTGGTCAATCGAGGATGTGATCCACAATTGATGGTGATAATTCGGTTGCATTTGCATTCGTTTGCATCGATCTGCAATTTTGCTGATCAAATTTTCCAACGCGAACACAAACTGGACGGTTTGGTGAACAACGCTGCCGTGATGTTCTATCCGAAATTTCAGATGACCGAAAATGGCCACGAATACACATGGCAAGTGAATTATCTTGGCCATGCACTTTTGACGGAAAAGCTGATTCCACTGATGAGAGTACCAAATTCATCAAGAGCACGAATTTTGTTTCTCGTCTCGCGTTTGCAAAGCTACTTCTCAACAGAATTGGATTTGAAAACTGTGAACACCAGAGACGGTTGGGATCGATTTGCAGCTTACAGTCGAAGTAAACTTGCATTGGTAATAGTCATTGTGCATTTTCTCTTTTTGAATGTTGATCATTTGAAAAATCCATTATTCCATCAAAAAATTTTCAGACCATTTATGCGTTCGCTCTGGCAAAGAGATTGGCAGCGGACAATGCATCGATAACTGTGAACGTATGCTATCCAGGCGCTTGCTTCACTCGTTTGTTGCGTTACACGCCGTTGAACAGGAACCGAATTGTTCGCCTCTGTTTGAAACCATTCCTTTGGTATTTTTTGAAAACAGCTAAAGAAGGTGCGCAAACTCCGCTTTATTGTTTGTTGAGTCCGGAAGTGGAGCATGAAACTGGTCGATATATGAGCAATTTTAAAAAAGCAGAACCACTCCTGTTGGCTTTGGATGTAGAGATGCAGGACAATTTGTTCAACTACACTTTGCATGTGTTGAATTCATTTGAAATGTGTACAGCAACAAGCTGAACGTAGTAGTATTGATAATTGCTTTTGTTTTTCCATTTTTCTACAGTTAGCAGGCATTTTTGTATCCATTGACACATTACACAATTTACAAATATTCATTCTATTTTCCGGTTTATTATATATATATGTATATATATATAAACAAAGGTATTTATTTATTTACATGCATTCAGTTTTGTTAATTTCACCGTCGACTTTCGACTGACCAAATTCCCATTTCACTTTTTTAATTCCAAGCCTAAGGGGGAATCTGGTGACAATTTTTTTCTTTTTAACCACTTTGTGAAGCCATCGATTAGAAGTTGATAATCTGGTTTATCCATGTAGCTGGAAAAATCAGTTTAATTGAAAAATTTATGCGTGTAGTTGAAAGAAATCTTACTTCAGCTCATTCAGATGTTCAGCTAAACTCTGCATGGGCTCTGGCAAAGATTTGCAGAGTATTGGAAAGCACTCCACTTTCATCTTGAGAACTTCATCTCTATTGCTTAAACTGATCCATGGCAAACTGCCATTCATCAGCTCGGTCAATAAATAAAGTAATGAAAACAGATCATCTTTTCTACCTATGGGCTGAAAATTAATTTCTTCGATTACAGATCTTGTTGGCGTATTTAATGTTTTTCATTTTTACGACAACATCTATCACTGTCAAGAGATGTTTTTGTTTTTTTTTAAATTTTATCCTGCTTCATAAAGTAAGTAATCAAGTGAGTAATTATAGATGAACTTTGAACTTTAGGAAACGTTGATATTGATTTGAAAATTTTACATACCTGGTGCTTGTGCATTGCAATAGAGGTGTAACCTGATGTACCAAAATAACGATTCGTTTCAAAGAAACAATGGTCATCTGTAATCTCTTTGGACATCCCAAAATCTATTAGGAAAACTCTATTCGCGTCTGAATTCAAACCAAGAAGAAAATTTGCCTGAAACGCAGAAGAATAAGAAAAATGTGTTTTTCCTGTTGAAAAGTATAATAATAAATGAATAACTTACCGGACTCAAGTCCAAATGCAGGTATCCTGCTTCGTGCAAATCTCGCAATGCCTCAATGCATTGTATTGCAAGAAGACAGACACAAGCATTGCTCAGTTTTCCTTTTTTCGACCGCATACGACAAGTTTTTAATGCCATACCAAGCATTTCCATCGATATATAAACATACATGTCGTCTTTTGAGGTATCAAATAGTTTTGGACAATGTTTGCTTCCTGAATCTTTAACGGCAAAGCAACTTCATCTTGAATATAATTGTAATATTTCAAAACGCATTACTCATAAACTTTTCCATGATGCGTGCTTCATTCTCTGTGTCGGGGCACCTCCGAGATACTTTCAACGCAACAGTTTCACCATTCTGCTTGTCTAATGCTTTATAAACTTTGCCGAAGCTACCTAACCCGACATTGCTTTCCTGTAATAAAGGAATATATTTACAGATATCCTGTCATAAAAGAATTTAATAAAAATCGATAATTAGCAGATAATAATAACCGATTGTCACAACCGATTTTGTATACAATCGTACGTTGAAAAAGACCTCATGTTTGAATATTACGTAATATAATTGTAATTTATGTAAAATTTAAAGCATGTTCATCGTCTGCTTACGACGGTGTATCGGTTCCTTATTGCTTCACTCATAAATACCATCAAATTCGTCGATAGATCGGACATGTAATATGAAGAGCTCCTGAAAAGATCAAAAATTAGTGGCGTAGGTGAATTAAAAAAGTAAATTTCTAATATTTTATAAAAAGTTATTTATATTTTAAAGTAAAATTCAACATATCAATCGTTACGGTCAGTTTTTTTTGTAAAAAATAATGAAAATGTTCCCCATTCGATTTTCAAGTTTTGATTACTGTAAACATCTTTGGCAATTTTTCACGTGAAACAAGCACTAAATGCAATTCTGTTGACGTATCTTAATTAATTTTCTTATTTTACTTATTGATTGTTTGAGTTTTGATTTTTTGGTAACTTTTAATTGCTCACATAGTTGCCATTTTGTCTAAACATTTATCGTTCAATAATAGTGGCGTGAAATTTTGTCGAAAAAAAAATAATTTTAATATAATAAATTTTATAATTTAATTTATTACCAGTATAAGTTAATTTTTAATTTTTTTTGCTTTATTTAGTTTACTGTAATTGAGTTACAGTCATTGATGCAAATTCGATTGTTTGAAAAAGTTTTTGAACACTGATCGTTTTTATTTTTAATTTTAAAATTATTAAAGTGGAAAAATTATGTTTAAAAGAACGAAAAAAGAAAATTAGAATTTGACAATCAGGTTAAGTCAAATGACACATTTTTAATTTCATTTGAATTTGAAAATGTTCTCTTTAGTGCAAACTGGTTATGTGTGAAATGAGCAATATTTTCTTTTGTCTTTGATGAAAAGTATCCGCTTTGTAATATAAATATTTTTTTCTTATTAATTTATTTTATCGACAAAGAATTCCAGACAAATTTTTCATTGATAAGATGTATTCACGCTTCAACAGTTTTGTTGTATGCAAATTATCTGCATGTAGGTGTCGGTGTGGAAATAAGCTGCTGACGTATTACGCTTGCATTTGCAAACATGAGTTTGTAGCTTTTGCAAAATCATTTTCAATTGCACTTTTGCAATCTACCTGCCCTCACTCTTGACTTGTCATTGTGCAAATAAGCAGCTGGCTTGATGCTAGCTTGATGACAATTGTTCAAATAATTATTTTTCTGAAATTATGCTTGGTTATCTTTGTAATTTTTCAGTGAACATTCTTCTACTTTATAATCACAATCGAAGTAATAAGCAAAATTTGACGACGTTCAATTGAACAAACTGAGATGATAAATTTAATTTAAATTTTTGAGAAAATTATAATTCAAAACAAAAAAAAAAAACAATTGCATCATTATTATAATTGTTGGTGGAATTTGTTCAATTCTCTGCTTGCTTAGTGTTGGCGCTGCTGCTGCTCTGTGGAAGTGATTGAAATCGGCTTCATTTGTTGTCGACGTTTTGATAAACAGTTGTTTGCTTGATGGACGACCGGCATTGGAACAGAAAAAGCCATGCTGATCGTTGTTGGTTCAAACGCGGTGGAGACGTTGAAAAAGCTGGCAAGCAAGCTCAGACTGCTGCTAGCAAGCAATCTAGCCGTGCTTGTGATCTTTATCGACTTCAATTCAACTTCAAGATTCGGCCAACGACCATCTGTGCAATAAGATGATGCTGGAAATTTTGAAGAATTGCATCTATTGCATTTGGATCATTACAGTGAAAATTTCTTCTCACCAACACCCGTAGACCGTCCTCACCCTGACCGTGTAAGAAGGACATTTATTCATCTTGTTTTTTTTTTTTTATTTGTCTCAATGCTAATTTCACATCGTCTCTTTTTTTTCTGTCGTTGACATAAATAGTTCTGCTAAGGTGGATATATTAATTTTGCACCACATTTTGTGATCTTTATTATTGCCGTTGTGAAAGTGTAGAACGTTGTCAATGACTTGTTTTAATTGTCTCATCTTCAGGGGGTATGGCCTTGAATTGCAAACAAATTCAACCATTCCACATCTACTTTCTTACCAGTTTGCATATTACTTATTTACTTATTTATTCATCATGCATGCTACTGATTTCACTCACATTCAACATTCGTACTTGAAGCAAACAATATGGTATTTGTTTTCAATGGATAAATTTCTTCTTTTTTTTTCTTATTGTTTATCATATTTTTCATTTTTGAGCTGAAATATGTGTGCATCATATTCTCTTTCTTTTTTTATTTTTTTGGTCTACTCCAATTCCTTAGGGAATGAACAATTTATCAGTAGAACTTATCAAACTGACATCAGTGAATTAGTATGTATTTTGTTGTAACATATTGCATCGCTGTTACTTATCGACGCGTTCACACTACTATTATTAGCATTTTCCCGTGTTACATAATTTTTCTTTATAATTTAATATTTATTTTAAAAAAAATGAAAAAAATTTCTTTTAAATCAACTTTTAAATTGAAAATAATATTTCACGCTCAGCATCTTTTACAGCTTAGTAGAAAATCAACAACGCAGCTTTAAGTTGCTGAAAATACTTTCACAGCGGCATACGTTGTTGTCATGTTTGTTCAAGACATTCGCAATAAGTAAACTTGAAAAATGATTCGCTTTCATTGTAAAGTATAGTTGTGATTGTTTCGACAAACAGCGTCTGGATCATTTTTCGTTCAATCGTCGTGCGTCGTCACACCTTGGCCCTTAGCACTTCGATACTTGAATTATCTGTTGATTACAGTATGACAGTAAAATTTGTTCATCTAGTCGGCACCGCCAACTAGGTTTTGTTGGACAGTGTTCAATTTTGAAAATATTCTCATTTCAATTGTTGCAAACGCGCGCGCGTTGAATTTTCCCAGTTTTTTTACTTTTGTAATGTTCAGGTAAAATTACCGTACTGTACAGTTTTTGAACTCAAGAGCCGGTCGTGCTTGGACGACCTTGATAGTTTTCACGCCGCTGGCAAAACGTCTGCAATTGCTCCGGCGACTTTGCTTACCAGTTCTGTGTTGATTAATTAATCGATTCTGCTGTTCAACTGCGGTTCCAGTTGCCAAAACTTCAACCACCGACAGATATACATATATATGATATATATATATTCTGTCCCCTTGTTCAAAGACATCCGTAGTGGTGGTGTTTTGTGTTGAAGTTGGATTGTTCAGGCATAATTCATCGATAACAGCAGCAGCAGTAATAGCAGGTATTATTTGTCGGTAAAAGCGAACATTCTTTTTGTTCAAAATGACAGACTTCTATTTGGGCAACTATTTCAAATTTCTCGATCGCGTTTAAGCAAACGCCAAACAGCCAGCCAGCCAGCCAGCGAACTGAGAGAGCGTCAGACAGGCAGAGAGTTAAGCATGCAAGCAGGAAATGGCCGTGTAAAATGGATATCCTTTTGCCAAGAATGGAATTGATTTCATTCCTCAGCGTCGGCTTTTTGCGTTGACTTGTGTCCAATTCATCGTTCTGTTTGGTCGGATGAAATTGATCACTTTTCCTCATCGGCCGGTGCTTACTACCGTGTTCGAAATTAACGATCGTTTTTCCTGCTTGTCTTTTCTCTTTTTATAGTTTGCTTAATTTTTCCTACTCTCTGTCTCTCGCTTTATTTTAGCTTTCCATTTCTTATTACCTTTTTCATTGCATGGATGAATCATTGCCATCTTTCGCGTGGGCGGTAATTTTTTCAATTTCAAAAGTTGACATGTCCGTTGTTGGACGTTGGGAAAATTTTCTGTCCTTGGTTGATCATCATTTATTGATCGATTTGAAAAATTTGTTTTATTTATTTATTTATTTTTTTGATAATTGGAAAAATGTCATTTTTTGGTGCAATCGTGTGCATTATACTGCTTTTCAATTTCAAGCCCAAATGCGTGTGACTGGTTGAATGACGGCTTTAGCAGGTTGAAGTGTGTGTGTGTGTGTGTGTGTGTATGTGTGGTGTTTGAATGCGGTCGGCGTATGTGACCTCGTCCTTGGACCATGCTTGGAAAAATCCCTCTCTTGGGGCTAAAAAGTGTGCTTGGTTGGGTCAGCGTCGATTGGCCGGCGCCAGACGCTCAAGCAGCTTGTTAGCGCGCGATTGCATAACGCCATGCTTATATTGTTACGGTTGATGGTGCTCGGCAGCCGATTAATTCAAATGGCTCTGATTCGTTGTTGTTGCTGACTGGTTTTTCTCTTATCATCATCGTCATCATCATCATCATCATCATTAGTTAGTTAGTTGGAAGTAGTAGTAGTTGTTGTTGTAGTAGTATGCGCTATCATTTACTATTCAGTTTTATTATTCATATTTTTAATTTTAACTTGTAGTGCGATTTTATTCTGAAATGAACTTTTGCTATTATTATTATTATTATTATTATTTCGCGTTGATAAATTGACATCAAACTGTTGCCCACTTTTAATTTGGAATCAGTAAAAAGCGAGTTTGATCGCACGTCGACCTCGTCGCTTGGTGTAGTAGTTTTGAATGACGGCGCAAAAAATCAATAGCCATCTCTTAGATTGGATTGATCGAAGAAGGCGGTTCCGTTAAACCGAGCCGAGCCTCTAGCGCCTCTTTGTTGTGTGTTCCGTTCATACGAGATGCTTGTTTCACGTTTTCCAAGCTATATAATATACACGTTTATATTATACACATGTATACACAAAGCTTCCACATCTATTCATATATACTCATGTATAAAACGTGATAACGCGACATTTTTGTCTCCTTTTTTTTAAAAAGCTTTTGATTAGTAATAATTATTTAAATTTTATTTTAGCTCATCCGATATTGTTGCTCTTGTTGTTGTCGACGAGAGCCATTAAGTTTTCAATTGTTTTTGCCAATGTATACTCCACCACTTGGACACTGCTGAGTGCTGCTGTTGGTTCTTTCTTGCTTGGTCTTGGTCCAGAGATAAAGAATTATCCAAATGTGTCAACAAGGGCTGCTGCGATTAACAAAAGCCCCACGCGCCATGGAAACGTCCATTGCCGGTGATTGTCGTCGCGGTCAGCGTCCAATGCTTCTCCTCTTCGCCTGCTGCTTATTGCTTCTTTGCCTCACTGGTACAGGTCAGCAATTTTCATACCATTATCACATTTTTTGTGTTGTATTTATTTATTTTTAATTTTTATTTTATTATCGCGTTCAACCGTCGTTGATTGATTTTTATTATTATGATCAGTGATCAGGAAATTTTGAACGGTTTTCTTTTTTCTTTCATTATTCTTTCCCACAAATATACATACAAAGGTGAGAATTTTATTAGCACTGGCAAACGTGATCATTGATTTCATCGATACGGCCAAGTTTAAAATTGTTCACCAAAAATTCACTGTTGATTGTTTTCGATTTTTTTGGTTATTTTAACATTTTTCTTTTTAGGAGAAGAGTTGTTCTTCTATTGATTTTTATCTAATAATAAATCGTATTTAAATAAAGATAAGTTTACGGTAGAGAAACATTATCTACAGTGCACTTTTTCTACAGTACTATCAAAGTGGTATTATCTTTTCTTTTTCCCAATCATTCCAGTTATAACATGTTTGAAACATTGCTTTGCCACATTTGTGGTATTGTTAAACATCCGACATTAAAAATTTAGCAATTCAATTTTTTTGATAAGTTTATTTTTAAATTCGTTTATTCAACCTAGTTTATTTATTTTATGTATCATTATTGATTGAAAAGTATTATTCATTGTATTATTGGTATGTTGCTTTTTTCACATAGTTTAGAAAAAGAAACATGTGTGGAACTGTCAGAGCATTGATGCATAAAGAGAGAAAAAGTGTGTGTGTGTGTGTGTGTGTCTGAGAGGGAGAACAAAACAACATGAATAATCTATTTAGCAAGGATCACCTCCTGGGCAAGCCTGGCAAATGATAGATAGACCGATTTTTGGGTGGGGCATAATTCATCTGTCAATTTTATTATTCTTCAACAAGGAGAAATGTCGATTGTGAAAAGAGAGAAAAATTGTTGCAACAGCAAAACTGAATATAGTTAGTTGCGCTCTTCTATCTCTTGGTTTTGACAATTTTGAAGAAAAATTTCAAATTGTACCAACATTAACATTTCTTCTATTTTTGCACAATGATAATTCGGAATAATAAATCAATTATTAATTCAATGAATAAAAAAGTGAAGCAAAATATGTTATAATTTTATTATATTTATGAACATTAAAAGTTTTGATGTTTTCAATGATTAGTCCATTAGCATGTAGAGTACATTCCACGCGTGTGTTGTTTTCAAAATTTTAATAGAATTTTTCTCATTTCTTTAATTCGATTCCTTTCAACGGTATCTTTTTTGTTTAATATTTTTAAAAATTATTTCACTAAATATGATTATTAAATTATTGTTTCTTTTTTAAATTTTAGCAGTTGCAAGTCAATTGCCGGATTTGAGCAGAAGTAAGCTTTTTTTTCTTAAAAAATTATTTTTTGTTATTTTTGTTGTATAAATTCAATGTATTTTTTTCAGTTCCAACACCACCTACGTTTATTCATGAGGCCAATCCGAACATTATGTATTTTGTACTGGATTCGGCAATGTTGGATGAAAGCTCAAGCACGATCAATCTCAAAGAGAGACGATTTTTGTGCAAAGCCAGCGGGTATCCATCGGTCAGGTGAGTTCAGTGGAAAAAAAATTATCTTCTTCAATTTAATTTTCATAATAAAATTATGCTTTTGTACTCTAATTTGAAATTTCAGCTATCGTTGGCTCAAGGATGGAGTACCGTTGAATTTTGAAGAACTGAATGATCGTGCTACTTCAGTACCTGGAGAAGGGACTTTCATTTTGAGCAAATTGCGTCTTGAAGACGAAGGCATCTACCAGTGTATAGCCGAGAATGGCAACGGCTCTGCATACGATCGTGAGATCGTCTTGCGCAGGACATGTAAGTGTTTCATTATTATATTTTACGAAAATAATTTTCAAATAGTTTCTGTTGTTGTTGTTTGTTTACACATTGAACACATTAATAAGCGCTGTATTTTATTTTATTTTATTTTATTTTATTATATTTTTAAAATTTTCATCTCTCCGGATGAAGAAGCTCGATTTTGTTGCACTTTAAAATAGATGCTCCAGTTTTGAGCAAGCAAGTATAGGCGGCAGTGGGGTTTGGCGGGGGGGGGGTGACGATCAATAATAAATGTCCAGAGATTAGCATTGAATTTGTTGAAGCTTAAATTTGAAAAGAAGCTCGCGCGATGAGATCAAAAATGTTAACCTTTCTTTTTTGCACGCAGCTTTATTTTGGCCATACGAGATTCTGGCAGCTGACGTACGTTTGGCTTACTTAAGTTGAGCCACATGGGCTGTTCAAGAGTTCTTCACGGCTTTTTGAAAATTTAATTAATTATAATAATGCATTTCCTCCACTTGAACATCTGTCCACATCTTGAAATCGTTTTTCTCATGTAAAGAAGCCGTGTTGGCAGGAGCAAAAAAGAAATTTTCAAATTTTTTTACTCATTTGCTTTTTTTTCAAAAAATTATTTCATTGCTAATTGTTGTTGTTTGTTGTTGCTGTTGCTGTTTTTATTTGTAACAGGAAGGAAAAGGTTTTTCTTTTTAAAATGCAATGCAATTTTTATTATGTTTCGATACAATTGCAATTTTCGAATGTAGTGATGATGATCTTTCTCTGTATATATATGTATATATATATATTTTTTTAAAATTATTTAGTAATGATTACTTCTTTGTTCATTCTTCGTCCTTTTTCCTGTATATAATCCATTTTTCTCATAAAAAAAGACGGCTTTCTTTGAAAATAAACTAAACAAAATAATAAGCTAGCTTTGCAAAAAAAAATAGATAAATTATCTTGCCACCTATTTTAAAAGAGATTTATTTTTGTATATTTTTTCTTATTTAATGAAAATTAAATTCAATTTATTTTCATCGTACCAGTTGTATATAAACAGCTTTTTTTTTCAATTTTCATGTAAGCAGAAATCAATTTTCAATCACTTGCAAATGCTAACCACGCCGCTTACTTGGAAATAGCTGTTATTTTTTTTCTTATTCCTTTTGTGTGAATTTTTATTCAATAGAATTGCTATGCAATGGTAAAAAAAATTTTCATGAAGTGCTATTAGTTTGAATCTGGAAGCCATTCTGTCAGAGAGAATGATTTCAAATTTTTGCTTTGCCTCATTGATTGTTATCTTCTGAATAATGAAGCTTTTTTTCATACTGAATTTTTGTTTTTTCCATTAATTTCAGTTATGAGCTATTTTCCAAAATCCGAGCCTGAAATTATTGACGTGGAACTTGGCGATCCATTGCAGAAGAGTTGCGTACCTCCGCCTTCTGTTCCACCGGCGCGAGTTTTTTGGATTTTCAAAGGCGACGATGGCAGCAAATTTCAAACAATCAACAGCTCGTCAGTGGCTGTCAACGATCACGTAATGTTGTTTATTTGTTTGTTTAAAATTTATTTCAAAAATCTTGAAAAATATATAATATGTACAATCTTCACGGTCAATAGTGTACAGTGTCTTAATTTCAGGGAACTATATTTATCCAATATGCCAACTATACGGATCAGCTGAAAGTGAACATGTATTTCACTTGTACGGCTGAAAATACTGAACTGAAAGATTACAAATTTGGCAATCAATTTCGAATGAATATTTTGAAAAATAAACGCAAATCCAGTAAGTACTTTGATGCAATTTTGGAATTTTTTAGAAGATAATAATTTTTGTTGCTTTCTTTGTATATATATATATATATATGTAGTTCGTCACGTTGCACCGACCGAACAGTACATCTCTCCTGCTGTGACGATCGCTTTACGTGGCAGAAGTTTCAAATTGTTTTGCATCTACGCTGGATAGTGAGAATTATTTTTTTTCTTTTTGAAATAATTGATTTTACGCATAATTTATAATATTATGCAGTCCTGATTTGATGCCGGAGTGGCGTAAAGTGAACGGTGTAATTGACCCTCGCCGGGTGAATTGGGGAACGGATTTCAAAAAGTCTCTTCTCATCCAAGATGTGGATTTTCACGACGAAGGCGATTATGAGTGCTTTTTTCCCTCAATGCCAGAACTGAGTCGACGTCTCAAAGTCAACGTGCACGGTTTGTTTGTTTGTTTGTTTGTTTGTTTCTCAAATTATCATAATTTGCATTTACAGCTGCACCATATTGGGTCGAAGGTCCACCGCCCAGTCAGAATTCATCCGAAGGAGAGAGCGTGGAATTTCGTTGCAATGCACGCGGAAAGCCAACACCGAACATTACTTTTTACAAAAACGGGCATCGTACGAATTGTTATTTTCTTACTTGTATTGTTTATTTATCTGTTTATTTATTTGCTTTAGGAATTGTACCCGACGATCGTTATTCAATTGACGGTGAAGTGTTGACCATTCAAAATTTGAGAAAAGCACCCGACGGAGCTGGTGACAACGCGGTTTATCAATGCAAAGCCGAAAATGCTTACGGTTACGTATGGGCGAATTTCTATTTGAACATCCTTTGTGAGTATATATATATATTTTTTTTCTTTAATTTTTATATGTGATCAATATTCAACAATGGAAAATTTAATCAAATCAATCATATTATTCATTTTTCAGCATTTCCTGCTGTAATTTTGGAAGGACCTGGAAATCGGGAAGCTGTAGTTGGTCAACGAAGTGTTCACAAATGCAGGGTTTTTGGTAGCCCAAAGCCGAAAATTGAATGGCGCAGTCCAGTGTTGACCGGCGCCTTGTACCGTTATACACCGTTGAATGCCGAAGGAATAAGCGAGTTGGTTCTTTACGAGGTTGACAAAAAGCACGAAGCTTCTTTTGAATGCCACGCCTCCAACAAATACGGCGAAGCATCCGAAATTGGTTCATTGGTTGTCCGAGGTGAGTTGCAATTTATTTTATTTTTATTTTTATTAATATAATTTTTAATTATATCCAAGAATGTTTTAAATATTATTGTTGATTGTTCAAGAATTTGTAATGGTAGTTTGTTTGAAAAATTTCATGCAACCAGTTTTTGCTTCAACCAATTTATTCCACTATACAATCAGTTGTTGTTATTACTACCTACCACACTGTGTGTAAATAATAATAATAATAATAATAATGATAGTGAATGCTTTGTTCATCGACAATGGAACGCTTGTAGGGTGTATGGAGTATAGGCAAATAAAATTTGAATTCTCAATTGGTCGGTCAGTTGACCGACCTAATGGCCGACTAACTGACTCCCTGATTGCTTATTAAGCGCATCATTTACTTAAATAATTGCAATAATAACAGTGACAATATCCATTATTTCCATTAATATAATGCTTTTTTCAAGGCGTTGATTTGTAAATGTTATTTTTCCCACTCTGACCCTGTAGTTGTTGTCAGTTTATTTGTGCATGCAAATAACGAATGATTGAATGTCACTTGGATGATGCGATTGCAAATAGAAATTCTTATTTGGGATTTGCTTAGTTTTATTGATCAATTTGTTAACGACAAATTTGTTCACTTGGTTCGATTTAAATTTCAAAAGGAAAATGTCTAGGGCGTTGTTGTGATGCGTTCATTGCTTGCATATGCATCTGATGTGTACATCTGCATGTATATGCATGCATGTATGTATGTATGTATGTATGTATGTATAAATTTTATTGGCTAAAGTGGACGAATGCTGTGCCGCCTTATGTGTGTGTTTGTGTGACTTGTTTGGAATGATAAATTGATAAACGAAATGCACAACGTTTATTAGCGCGAAGATATTGCTCGTGTGGTCAACAACGGTTTCCATGTGTGCTTGCATGCTTCTGTTGTGGGGAATTCATTTATGTGGCAAGCAGCCGCATTTCTGAGACTGTTGCTGTTGCTGATCATCATATTGATAGTATTGCTTGTTGGCTAGTTTGGTCGATTAAGTAAATCAAGCTTGACCGAAAACAACTCGCCCATCGACTGCGGGTCATTTTGCTTGATCACTTACTTTTGCATTATATAAAATTGCATTTATCAATTTTAATACATATGCCGCCATTGATAATAATAATTGTTATTGAATTGCAATGTTAAACAAGAAAAATATGCGAACAAATATATTTGTTGCTTTGTATTCAGTTTTTTTTATTGAATTGTTTATAGTTGATTTTAATTTAAAAAAAATAATTTTTTTTTTAATTTACAGATCCTACTAGATTATTTCAATATCCGTCAAATACGACCGTCACTGCAGGCAATTCCATTCAGTTGCCTTGCAAAGCTTATCATGACGGTTTGTTGAAAGTGAAATACACGTGGTTGATTGACGGTATTCCGTTGGGCAATCTGCAGCCTCACATCAAGGTAGATGAAAATTACACTTTGATCATTGAAAATCCCAAAGCATCCGACAGTGCGGACTACACATGCGTGGCCGAGACCAAACTCGACAAAGCTGAACGAGTGGCGACCATTCTTGTCAAGGGTGTGTGATTGTTTTGCAGAGAGCACTTGTGTTGTTTATTAATATTATTAGCATTTGTGGAATTGGTTTTGCGTTGTAGATGTTCCATTGCCACCATTTTTTGTCGGAGTGACTTGTTCAGAACGAAATGCTGCCGTACGTTTCCAACATCGAGACCGTCCTCGAACAGCCGCTCCGGTAGAATCGTTCTGGGTTCAGTACAACAGCAATGACGCTGAACCAGATGCATGGCATATTTATCCAGTGCCAGTGACCACCCGGGCTGACAAAGATTGGTGGACAATCACTGTGCCGTTGCATCCGTGGGGAAATTTCAGTTTTCGAGCAGTTGCCAGAAATGAGGTTCGTTATGAATGGGAACAAAATGTGCAAAATTATTACTATTCTTCATTATTATTGCACTTTTTGTCAGGTTGGAGACAGTGCTCCATCTTTGGCCAGTACACAGTGCACAACTGCGGCCGCGTTGCCGGAACTGAATCCTGCTAATGTGGTTGTGCGTGGCACTTCGCCGGATAATTTGGTGATCAGCTGGGATCCGGTGGAGCGGGTCGATTGGAACGGGCCGGACTTTCATTATGTTGTGGAAATGAAACGAGCAGGCGATGACGACTCTCGATGGGAAACTGCTATTGTGACCGACCCTGAAGAAAGTCAGCTTGTTGTGCCGGACCAGCCGACCTATGAACCGTATGATGTACGAGTGCAGTCGGCCAACTCTCTGGGCAAAGCGACCGTCAGTCCGGCCACTGTACGAGGCTATTCTGGCGAAGGATGTATGCATTTTATTAATAATAATAATAATAATAATATTAACTATTAATAATAATTATTTTATTATGATATTTTGCTGTTATTCTATGTTTATTTGTTTCTGTGATTTTTCTGATTTTGCCAACAGATCCGGATGAAGCACCGAAAAACTTTCGATTGGTTAACGTTGTTGCACCGACCGTAGCCACGTTTGCCTGGGACCCAGTCGATCCGGCATCGTTGCATGGTAACTTCAAGGGCTACAAGGTAAAAGGCAGATACTTTTTTTCTATTCGACTATTCATTTATATATTCTGTTATTTCAATGGGATGGGTGAGCAGTAGTATGTGATAGTCGATTCTATGCTAAGCAGTGATGCTGGAGCAACAGTATTTTTTTAGTTTTTATGCGATTTTGTTTATTTTCAGTGTGACAGTATTGTTTCAGTCAAAATAGAAACTGTCGCTCAAAGAGGATAAGTTTGAGAAGGAGCAGAATTGAGAAATTGCATTTTTTGTCATCACTCATGAAAACACCCTCGTAAAAAAATGAATAATGAAATAATATGAATTTGAAATTGTTTTTAAATTGATAAACAGCAAATTAATTCATCATATACAGTTTTTTTTCAAAAATTAAACCTAATCGACTGCTAATCTTTCCATTTGTAAATTTTAATATTATTTGTAGAAGGGTCTGTTTTTTTATGGTTTTTCTTGGTGTAACTTCATGAAGCGGTTGTTTGATAATGGTCGTCGAAATTGCCTGCCATCTGCTTTTGATGAGCAGCAATGAAGACGCAGTAAAAATTCATTTTAATTCAGACAATACATAACCGCTTAAATGAAAGATATGTTTAAAATATGCTAACAGTGGAGACGGTAATCTGTTTTCATGAAAGGTTTTCATTTGACAAGTGTTTTCAATTTATTAGTACTTGCTTTTCGTTAAAATATAGTTGACTTCGTATTGACTTTTAAATATTATTTCGAATATGCATCATGAATATAAATATATAATAAGATTTTAAATTTGCATTTATTTATTTATTTATTTATTTATTTATTTACACAGCATTGTTACAGGAATTAGTTCTTTTTTTAGGAATTTTTTTTATGACTTTTTATTTTGTTTATTATTTCGGTTTTTACAAATGAGCAAGTATTTGTTGTTCTTTATTTATTATATTTTCGATTATCAGTGATGGTTTATGGATTTAAAAAAAAGATTTTTGAAAAACGCAAGTAAACTTTAAAATTTTGCTTGTTTCAGATTGTTCACTGGCATGACACGGGGAAACGTTCAGATCCTGTAAAGAAAGAGTCATTGTTTGACAGTTCAGCATCCCAAGGAACGGTTTACGATTTGAAACCGTTTCGAGTCAACTATGCAGAAGTATATGCCGCAAATGATGCTTATGATAGCCCCCCAAGTCAGAGGATACGTTTCGATATGCCGGAAGGAGGTGAGTGTTCAAGAATTTTTTTTTTATTTTGAAAACTAAATGTTTGAGAAATATAAATTTATTATCTTAAATGTTACCGCGAAAAAATAGAAAGTTATTTTTTATGCTCTTTATTTATATGTGTATTTGCATTTTAGTTCCATCGCAAGTGCAGTCATTGAGCGCTTTTCCATTATCTCACCGTGAAATTGGTGTCATTTGGAAACCTCCTCGAGAATACAATGGTCACCTGATTGGTTACAATTTGTCATATTGCCTTCGTAAGTTTTTTGCTTTATTCTGAAAGTGAATTTTCAATTATTTACCTACCTTTCTGTTTACCTGATTTAGTTTCCGAATCGAAAAGTGGCGCATCGTTTGCTGATGGAAGTTGTGTGTACCGTATGTATGATGTGGATGTGAATCACGAACGCATTCACGGCCTGAAAGCGGAAAGTGAGTACCGTATCGAGATGCGTGGAGTCACTAATGCGGGGCTTGGTGATCCAAGTTCTGTGGATGTGAAGACCATCCCTGAAGATATCAACAAAGGTAAGTGAACGTTGTTGTTTGTTGAAATAATTTTTGATTATCACGCTGAATCACAATATTAGTGGATATCAACTTTTCACAGTGACATTTTGTACATATATATATATATATATATGTATTTGTATATAATTAGCATAATAATGAGGATGACACAGTTCGAGATGCACTTCAGGTAGCTAACAACTAACTGCAAGATGTTTGCAATCGAATCGGTGTAATGTAATAGTTATCGATTTCTTTTTCATTTGCATTTACATTCGCATTCACATTTGCTTGGCTAAATTAAAGCAGGTTGAGACGCTGAAGCCAGCGTGTTGTGGTGTGTGATTTGTATGCTAAAAATATTTAAAGCGCTAGTCAGTAGATGACGACGTATGAAATCGATAAAGAAAAGCGAATTGGTGCATTTATTTTACGAGCATGTTCGCGCGTACACATACACACAAGCATTTTCAACTGCAATTTGCAATTGTTGTTTTAATCTATGTGTATGTTTGTTTGTCTGATGTATTATCAGTGTTTGATAATTTTATGCAAATGTGAAAAACTGACGATGATGACAAGAGTGTAGTAATTTTTTATTTTGAAATACATCGACGAATGTTATGAAAAAAACAGTTGAAAATATAACGTAGCAGTTGCAGAATTTGTCATTGTGATGGAAATTTGATAAGCTGAATTTTGCACATTTTCACTGCTATCTTATACTTAATCAAATCATCGACGATTTTGTTGTTGATTGTGCAGGCGAAGAAGCAAAATGAATTTTAAAATGCTAAATGTAGCAGCATTTCTTTCGATTTGCTCAATTTGATTACATTTTACCCTTCTTGCTCAACGATTTTTCCTAAGAAGATTTATTCTCTTTTGAAACATTGTAACATAGGTGTAATTTGTAATTCTGTTTTTCTGATAAGTAATAAAAGCTGTTTTTGATAATTTCACCTAATGGTAAAAGTTTTTATCCGGTTTACTGTTGCTGATCTGATTAGGGATGGTGGTGGTAGTTGGTGGCAATGGTTTTTTTATTCGAGAGGGAAGTATGCTTTGAAAAAAAAACAATACAGATATCAGTTGTGGAGATAATATGTTCCTTTTTATTTATTTATTCATATTTTGTCATATTTCTGAGAAATTATAATTTCAAGATTAACTGCTGAAGTGGAATGTATTTTGAAATTTTAAAATAATTTTTCTTCTAAATGGGAGCTGTCTGAGATTTTATCTTCAAATGAGAACAAAGCGGGAAATTGATTAAAAGTGATAATCTGTTGTAGTCGAAATATATATATATATATATATATATATATCTTATTGAATAGGGAGGAGAAATTACTGCATTTACCTGAATTGCAATTTGTAATTGATTTTGAAAAATATACCTTTGTTTACATACTACATATAGATATAGATATGATGTGTGTGTGTGTGTGTGTGTGTGTGTTTTTAATAGTGAATCTTGAAGCCGACTAGTGGGATTTTCATTTAGTTAAGTTGAAATTGCTTGTTCAAGTTGTTCAGATGAGGCGTGTTGTTCGACGTTATTGGCATGTTGTTCTTAGTGATAGGCGATGCTATCGAGTATGAGTCAGTCAGTAGTAGTCAGTCGCTTGCCACCGTCACCGCCCATTGCTGCTGCTTGGTTGCTGTTGCTGCTGCGGCCACCCCGTTGGCTTTGACGCATTTTAAAATCAGCTGAGAGAGCTTGTCACGAAGCTAAATAGCAAGCTTCACTCTTCTTCTCTGCACTCTTTGTTCTTATTTGCTTTTCTGCTTTCAATTAAATCGATGGAATATCGGTGTAATTTTGTAATTTTGTTCTCCACATTTCTGTTGGCAACGATCACTACCCAACTGTCAACAAACAAACATAACAACGATTCTTCTGTACGAGGTGATTTTTTCAAACCAACTTGTTTTTCTTGCAAAATTATATACTGCAATAATAATAATAATAATAAAATTTTCAATTTAATATACGTACATACATACATTTATGCAATTGTTTTAGTGTCACCGTCGCAGCCGTCGTTGGCAGAATTGGGCGTTGGAGAAAATCAGATTAACATCTCATGGATACCGGGTAGTTACGATGCGGCAAACCCGACTCCAGTTGGTGACAAATTTTTCTTCAAATATCGAATGAAAGGTAAGAGCGATTCTGTGTGGATATTGTTGTTCTTGTTACAAAGCAAGACTGAAAAATTAATTTGCAGTTAAGCTATTTTAAAAAAAAAAATTTTTTTTTGTTTTCAAATGTCATCAAATTAGGCTGGCAAGAAAATTTTCGTTTCCTGTGTTCAGGGCTGGTGGAATTCTGAGCAATTTCGTCATTGTGAAAGGGTTTATTATAGAAAAGTGCACAGTTGTCGTTCATGCGGCTTTACAATTTGTTGAAAATAGCGAAAGAAACTTAGCAAGCTTTCTGTTTTTTTAATTCATGTTGATTTTTGTTTATCAGCAAAACATATTGCGTTTGTTTTTTTTGCATTTTCTTTTTTTTAAGGGTAGTTTAATGTTCACTGAGTTTGGAATACAGGAATGAATAGATTTATTATTGTTGCTTCAGTGTTTAAGAGAAAAAAAATTTTGTTGTGATGATGATGATGCAATGTGTTGTGTATTGCTTTTCAGGAATGGATCAGTGGGAAGAAGCGTTTCCAGATGGAAATAACTTTTCTGTCACTTTGGACGACCTCTACCCTGGCACTGTATACGAAGTGAAATCTGTAAGCGTAGTTGAAACAGAGCAAGGAGGTTTGGAGACCGAATCTCCTGTCTACTACATGTCAACTCTTGGTCGAGGTGAGCACTTCAAGAGAACAAAAAAAAATATCATTATCTTGCATCATTTTAATTATTCATATTGAACATGCTTTTTGCTTTTTCTGTTCTCTAGGCAACGGATCACTTGCCGCATGGCTCATTGCCGTTTTGGTGGCCATTTTGTTTTTGATATTCATTTTGTTGGCTATTTTTTTCGTTGTGCGTTGTCGTGGAGCCAAATATCCAGGTAAGCAGTTGTTGCAGTTAGTTTATAAAAAAAATTAAAAGAAAAAACAACATTTCTTTTGATTTTTACTAATGCCAATACTACTACTACTAATAATAACAATAATAATGATTATAATATTTTATTTTAATATCACAGTTATTGAATAATAAAGCAGAATTTTTTATTATTAAAACAAATATCTTATCTTCTCTCACTCATCTCGTTTGAAAGAATTTTTTGCAGAGAATCTTTTTTTGCTGCGACTTTTGCGACAAAGTGTATATTTGTTTTTTTTGGTTTCGTAAATTTCGTAAATTATGATTGATAAAAATTGTTAATTATAACAATTGTCGTTTTTGTAGTGAAGTGATTTTGCTAGTCAAAAGCAGTTTGCATTTTTTTTTCTTATTCTGTTCATAATAAATAATTAGGTTTGATATGAAAAATGGAATACAATGTGACGAATTTACTAAATTTTAACATGCTTTAAACATGTTTCTCATTTTACAACAGTTGCACATGATACTCATGGTGGGTAGGTAGAATTTTCGACTAGAATGTAATAGATAGAATTTTGAAATTATGATTCGTTTGTTTGTTGCATGGTCAGTAGTAGTAAATGGATGATCAGGAGGTGGGATCATTTTTCTTTTTCTTTTTCTTTTTGATTGGTTTCAATTTTCACACTTTCATACAAGAATTAGTATTGTTGCGAAACACTGTACACTGCTTTTATCAAATGACACGCACGCATGTAGTAGGGATATTTTTAGAATTTGCAAAGTATAATTATCAGAGAATGACGTCAATTATTCTGATTACTCGAAAAATTGCTCAAATTTTGATTATTTACATTTTAAATTCATAAATTTTGACATTTAATAAATTTATATTTTTTGTTTTAATTTTGCAGTGTCAGCTAAAGAAAAAGAACAAGGTAGAGAACCTATGTTGAAAGATGATAAAGGCTTCGGAGAATATACTTATCCAGAGTGAGTATTTCAATTTTTTAAATTTCTTATCAATTTCAACGAATTGATTGAATTTGTTTTGTTCAGCTCCATGACTGATGACAGACGTTCTCTGGCTGGTGGAAGCAAAGGTGAATCCGAAACTGACAGCATGGCTGAATACGGTGATGGTGAAACTGGTCGTTTCACTGAAGATGGTTCCTTTATTGGTATACATACATTTATATAGCTAAATAATTGTTTTTATTAATGTGATCACACAATCTTTCAACTTTTATAAAAAAAAATACCTTCCTTATATTATACAGGTCAATATGGTAATCCCAAATACATCGGTGGTGGTGGTTCAACAGACCGAACAAACCCAAACTTATCGACATTTGTGTAAACAATATAAAAGGTAAGTTTATCATATTTTTCAAAAAAGAAAATTTACATTAATTAATGAATTGTTTATTGGAATATTGTTTGTTTATAGGTTGATAATTTGAGAGTGGTGTTATTGTATTCTGCTGTTGTTGTGGTTTAGTTTGTCTTCTTTCTATTCTTTTGTTTTTTGTCTGCAACGCCTCTAGTAGCTTGCATTCTCACGGGATTTTCTTACTCTACTCTACATTATTGCATTTGCGCATAATTGCATTTCATAATTATGAGGTCTTTTTTCGATGAAATTCAACAGGAAAACGTTGAATGAATATACCATTCATGTATTGCATTGTTTTCTTCGTCATTTCTGCTATTTTTCTGTTTAGGCTTTTTCTTTTTTTTTGCTTTATATGCACTTTATTTTTCATCGCTTTCTTCTTTCAGCAGACATTGATGAATGCAGAAATATATGTATATATATATATACATATACATACTTTGAACAGATTATTTGATATGCCAATAATAATTCCATGAAAATAAGGTTTATGATCATCAATGAATTAGTGAATGGGAGCAGTTATTTATTACTTGCTCTTTGTTCATTCGTTCATTATTTTCCACATACTTCTTCAGTTTTGGATATAACTGTGTCGACTTGCTGCTTTTTTGCGTATTTTGCTTTTTTGTTTGTTTGTTGCTTTTTTCACCGTTTGTTGACCAGTTGAAAACTATTTTCTCCTCCATTTATTGTTTTTTCATCTTTCGATGCAAGATTTTCTCTCCCAACGGTGGCAACCAGATTGTGCCGTTATATTGTCACTTTTTTTGTTCTACACAATTTTTGATACATGATATGTATGCATAGTTTTGTTTACAGTATTTTTTTTACACATTTTGCATACTGGCTTTTTTCTATTCTGCTAGAACCGATGATTTATTTATTTCCAATTGAAGAACAGTTATTAATTCATAGCTAGAGCCATTGTAAACGTTAAATGAGTTTTCCATTTTCTTCATCTTATTATTATTACTATTACTATTACTATTATTATTATTATTATTATTATTATTATTATATTCAGCTGAATTTCTATGCCCACTGCCGCCATTTTTAGTAAATCACTGTGTATCATCATTTGCATTTCTACAAGCTGTGCAATAGTATTATCGTGCGTACTTAATTCTTCTCTTATTTACGCTGAACTGTTTTTACAAACACCACAACATATACACACACGGTGAAAAATTCAAAATGGCGATTTATTTCAATTTATTGAATTTTTCTTGAAAAAAATAAGCAATGTCTTTTGTTGTGATGAAAAATGGAAATAAAAAAATTATTACATAACAAAATGAAAACACCGGCTGTCATTGATGAAAATCGGAATTGTAAAAAGATTGGGGAGTGGCAGCAGCAGCCGCAGTAGCTGAGTCGGTGGTTGTGCCTGTAGTAGTGGTGGTGGTGGTGGTGGTGGTGGTGATTGTCGTAGTATTTGTATTGTTGCTGTTGTTGTTCTGCTGATATTGGTGGTGATGGTGATGGTGGTGGTGGTGGTGGTGATGCTGCTGCTGCTGCTGTTGATGATGCTGGTCAACAGTGGGAGTTTTGGCTTTCAATTTCATCTGCTTGACCGCTCGAATGTAAGGTACAAGCCGAGACAGAGGAGATGCGCATGTGAGGAATGGGTGCGCAAGCAGTTGCTCAGCCGTGGCACGTTCTTCCACGTCCACACAAAGGCAACGGTCAAGAAAGTCCACAAAGCTGGCCGACAGACGGTCGATCTGCTTGATTTCCGGTTTACCGTGCTGCGCGATCAGGTAAAGCGCCTTCAACGGCGCCTCGTTCAAATAGGGCGGCTCACCGTCCAGCATCTCCAATGCCATGATGCCCAAAGACCAGATATCAACTTTGTGATTGTATTGTTTGCGGTTCACCACTTCCGGCGCCATCCAATAGGGCGTGCCGACCATTGTGCTGCGCTTGCTGCGTTGAGGATTCAGCTGCGCGCAGAAACCAAAATCCGTCAACTTCACTGAACCGTCCAAGCCGAGCAGCACGTTGTCACTTTTGATGTCGCGATGAATAATCGAATGACTGTGCAAAAAGTGCAACGCTTTTAAACATTCCAACAAAACTGACGCAATCTGTCGTTCATCCAAAATTGTTTCTGTCACCACATCAGTCAGACATCCGCCTTCCAAATATTCCATCACTACCCAAAGATCATCTTCTTCAACCAAAAAGCTCTAAAAAGGCAAAACAATAATATATTATATTTATTTCACATCTTATATGGACTCACTTCTAAATAGTTGACTAAATTTCGATGTCGATATTGTTTCATAACTTTGATCTCGGTCAGAAGCATTTCCTTTTTCTGTTGTGCTTTGAAATCCATGCACTTTATCGCCACAGTTTGTTGCGTCGATGGATTCTTTGCCAGATAAACTTTTCCACTAGCACTGAATACAAATTTCACATTGTAATTTGTTGTTGTTGGGATATTTTTTTTCTGTAATTTTAATCTTCACGCTTACCCGCTTCCAATTTTCGATATAAATTCATACTTTTCCGACGGATTTTCTGGTGACACTATCGATTCTGCAAGTAGTAGTAGTAATAGTTAGTTGATGAGCAATTAATGAATTGTTCTCTACATTAGAATCATCAATTGCTGCTCACTTAGTTCTTCTAAAATTCTACTATCCCGTGTCGACAATACTACTGAAGATTGTTTCCGTTCAGCTACCGTTTCCGCATCGTCGGCACTAATTTTTCTACACTGCTGCTCTTCAGATTGACACTGACCACTGGATTGTTCTTTTGAAGTTGGTTGTACTGTAGTTGGTAAATTTTCTGCCACTTCATTATTGATTTGCCTTTGTTTGGCTTGTTGTTGAGCAAAAATATTACGATTCTACAAAAGAACCACAGCTCTAAAAGTTGATCACACTACTTTCGTGATCATCATCCGTTAAAATCGAATGATAAACAACAGCTTCAACAAAACAATGATTCAAAAAAGCAATCTTCCACAACATCAAAGCTGCTTTTCCGGTTCAGATACAGAAGAAACGGTTTTTATTTTCCCAGCCAACTGCTGCGATGGAAAGATGAATAAGCGCGCTCGACTGGACTAATCTATTGTTCGCCAGTCTTTTCAGTAGTAAGCTATACATCTGTGCTAATACTACTACTACTACACAAGGTCTCTCTAGCTCTCTCCTCTTCCATCTTTCTCACGTATCTTCAATTAACAATCAAGTATCTCAAACCTGTGGCTTTGGAGGCAACGGTGGCGGGGTCGGCCGTTGTTCAAGCTCTTTCACTTCTGGTTCCGGTTGAACGAATTTAGCTTGCTGGATAATTGGCTCTGTGTCAGTTCTTACGGATAGCGGAGGCGAACAGGTCTCCGGATCAACATCTTATAAAAATAAATTCTTCAATTACGACGGATCAGCAAATATTGGTGAAGGATCACCAAGCAGAAGTCAACAATAAAAGTTTAGTAACAACAAGCAAAGCAAAAACAACATTCACTAACCGATGAGGTCGTCGTCAGATTGAATGATGCTGTCCTTTTGGATGAGAAATTTTGTCGGCTGCTTACGTTTGATGCTTGTGGCGTAAAATTTCAACGCGTGCACCACAGCTCGAGGATTCTTTTTCTGATCCGCTTTGCTAAACGACGACAAAATGAGAAGCTGATCATTTAAAAATATATTGTTTCATACCTGATTTGCGTGTGCAACAACTTCAACCAAGGTTCCGGCACTCCGCTGAATTCTCCGGTCTGTTCATTGTAGCCGACGTGGAATTCGTGTTTGGTATTGTACGGCTTGCTGATACGCACCGAATCTTCCGCATCACTGCTTCCGGATTCCACATCACTTCCGGTTTTGAAAAAACTTTTCAAAATTGTTATCATATCCTCTTCCTCCACCAACTAACTCCTCCTCTTCTGTGTGCAATATCTGACCAGCAGACGACGACGGTGGTGCAGACAGAGATGCTTGAAACAACAAAACCCTGAAAAAGATACAGATGTGAAGGAAGATACGTCGCTGTGCTTTTCGCTTTGAGCATCAACGACAGATACGATCGCGCTTGATCGACCGGTCCAGTGACCTTGGCAAGCCGTGGTGAAGGGAATTATCGTTTGACAGAAAGCGAAAATAAAACCAGGTGAACGAGAGAAAAGATTTTTCTCAATAAACACACACAAATACCCCATGCCGGTGTGAAAACAACAACAACAACAACAGCAATGAAGCAATGAAGCAAGTGCAGAAAAAGAACTCAATCCCAACATTGGTAACACGACTACTAGGCGATAGCATTTCAGGCGTAAATTTTGTTACAAATGACAACATAATTGGAAACTGTTCAAACTGATTTTTTGTTCTATTCAACAATATTGCTCAAAACTGAAGCCAATAAAAATTACACCACGGAAATGAGAGAGAATGTTTCACACTAACAGAAGCTCATCAATGACTCATCAGCTATGCAGCTGCAACGAATGTCGGCTGTCTGAACGAGCATTGAAACGGAGGGAGATGAAAAATTGGCATATGGTGTTTGTTCGACACACGCCACAACCACGCACAGGACTACTACTGGCGGTAGCAGCTAGCAGTAGCTTGTGGCAATTGATAGTGTCAAATAATTGTTCCGCAAAATGAATAAAAAATAATCAACCTGTACAATACGCGCATCCTGGTATTTTTCCACTGGGTCGGTTGTAACTCGATTTTTTTAAACAACACCTTTTAAACAAAAGAAAAAGTTACAAGTTCACAAACAACCAACTTTTGAATTGAAAAGTAACATTATAATTTTTTTTAATTGGGAAAAATATATTTGAAAAAAAATCAAAAACTGACCGATAACTTGTCGATGGAATAAAATATGAAAAAGTGAATTTTGCAAAGGGTGGATGAGCTTTGTGAAAATACAAAAATTCAGTGAAAGTTGAACGAAATGGTGAATTAGTTAATAATGCGATTGGCATTCCAAACAACGTTGCTACTAAAAATATAATTTTCAACAATACTTTATCAAACAAACATTGAACTGTTTTTCGAGCCGATGAACAACATATTTTTATTCATTCAAACAAAATGAAAGCCAACTTTTCACTTGGCCTTATTTTAACTAACTATATATACAGTAAACTCATTTGCAGGTTGTGTGTGCAAGAACAATTTGATAATTGGACTCGGCTTGAAACCTGTTCTGTCGTCAATTTTTTCAACGCATCTATTTCCAGTTACTGAAATGCATCTCTTGTCAGTCGAAATTTTGAACTTTGAAATTTGCTTCCATTTTCATCATCACGCATAATTTGCTTAATTATCAAAGTTAGATTATTTTATTGAAAGTAACACGAGCAACAAAATAGACTATCCAATATTGAACAATAATTTTTGCTTTATACTTAATTAACTACTTCAACCAGTGCTAAAGTGAATAAATTTATATTGCTAAATTTCATTTGCTAACTCTTTTAATATATTATTATACTAATTGAAATTATGAAAAAATTTTAATTATCTTCTTCTCATATCATGACTTGTCAGAATACTGCAGTTTTTTTTAAAAATATTTTCCATCTCGTTGTCTCATTTTTAATTGTCTTCTCAAACGAAATATCTAGATCATAATTTTTACCTGATGATCAATACCGTAAGTGACTATCTCTGAACTGGTGCGTCATGAACTTGTCGTGAACCCACTTGTTTATTCTGTTTCTGGTGTATATTAACGAGCCGTGTTCTTTTATTTTAAAATGTGAAGACATTCTGATTTATCGATTTGAAATGCACAGAATTCATTTGGAATCCGATACATGTGATGGTCAGTTGAATTGGTTGTGTTATTTTTGTCGATCAAGGAAATTTTTTCAGATCTCAAAGCTTTCGAACGACGTCTGATGGAAATCATAGCTTGCATGCAGCCAGCCGCTAAACGATGGCGAGGTAAATGTTTCATATGATTTTGTTTTGTTTTGTTTTGTTTTGTTTTTCATGCTTTGTAAACATTTAAACTAAAATTTATTTACAATTTGATTTCTTTTTTAAAGCAATACTTGCGGTTGTGCTGTCATGCCTTGTTGTTAGCAGTTGTTTGTGGCTGGCTGATCCGCATCTTTCCGAGGTAAGCTGGTGTTTGATTTCTGTGTTTCAGCAACGGCTCTGCTTTCGAAATTTGCAACTTCAATCTAATTTAAAAAGAATATTGTTTCAAAAGTGTGTTTTTAAGCAAAAGAAGTTATTTGAATTTTTTTTTAAAGGAAAATCTGATCGATTCCTTGAAAAGGAATACATTCTTCAGTGCCAGCTTTATTATGATGATCATTCTTTTACTTTGCGGTGTTCACAGACGGGTCGTTGCACCTTCGATGTAAGAAAAACGCTTCAATTTGGAACGATGATTTTTGACGATATTATTTTTTATAGAATAGCTGCCAGATGTCGTTCCGTATTGGCGGAATTCAATTTGTCTTGTGATGACGTAAGTGTTACTTTAATTGTAAATGTTGCATTTATTGAAAATTGATTTATTTTCTAAATTTACAATTGTGATTAATGATTTTTTTTTAAAGAATGCTGATTTGAACAGAGTGTGCTTATTCGATTTATCTGTTTTAGAGTGGAAAGCTGAAATTGAAAATCCACCCATATTCACCCTGACATGCCGCTCAATGGATTTGTTTGTTGTGTGCTGCCAGCAAAGTTTAATTTATTTTTTGTGGCTGCGCCAAATCTCATTACTTGCTTTTAAGTTTTCTTACTGTAAAAAGTCACAATTGACTATAATTAATGAAAAATTTGCTGTGTTGAAGAGTGCTACTGCTATGAAGCAGTGCTCTCTTTTTCTTAATAAAGGAATAATTTATTAATGGTACATAAATTCTCCACTTTAATGTTTATTGTTAGAATGTAGATGACGAAGAAAAATAATTGATCGATATGGATGCGTTGTTTTTGTGATAATTTTTGAATCATTATTTCAAACAATGGCTTTGCCAATAAATGCTAGCAATTCAAAAAGGTAACTGTTTCTTAAACTGCTTACTGTCAGATCTGCCGCTGAAACTGAAAATTACCGGAGGAAAAATTAATTTTTTTTTGTAAAACTTAAGTAGTGAATTAATGTGCTTGAAAAGTTCTATATTAATTGTTAAACTAATTGAAATAGTAAAAAAGAGACATTTGTACTTTCTTAGTTACAGTATGCTTTATGAGTTTTTGGTTTATTTACAATTGTCAATGAAAGAGCATTTAATAGTTATCTTTTCGCAGCTGTTTTTTTATTTTTTTAATATTGCTGTATAAATTATTTCATGATATTCATAAAAATTTTGCATTACAGAAAACATTTTATTATTAAATGGCAAATATGCCATGTAACGTTTACGTCGAATAGTTGGAAATTTGTGCTAGCTGATGTTTTAATTTATTACTCTCTTAAACTAGTTATTTTTCATTTTAGTGCAAACTTGTTGTTCATAAAATGACAACGGTATTCACATTATGTTGCTTATCAGTGGTTTTGTACACTATTTTTGGTAATGCGCTGTCAAATCTTGCCACTTCTTTTAAGAATAATATCGCATCTCCTGTTTTCTACGCAGACAACGGATACGATAAAACTATCGCTTTTCCATTGTTCAGGTATACAGTTTGCTTGTTTTTATTCAAATTCATCACGTTCATTTTTTTTCAATTTTAGAAATCGTGAAATGCAAGAATTTCAGACGGAAATTTTGCATTTTCTTGGCTTAAACAAACCGCCAAATCCTAGTAAAGAGCTGCACTCACCGCATAGTGTTTTCTTGTCTCAGTACATGATTGACTTGTACAAAAGCATACAGGTTGAAGCTGACGACAATGAAGATAAATTCATTTATAATTCTCTCCCAGAAAAGTGAGTTTTTATACTCTCAAATTGATGTTCTGTATGCATTTTTCTATAAAATGCAGAGAAAATAATTTCGATTTATTGAAATGTGCTTGTGATTTTAACAAGTTTATTTAAAAGAAAAAAAATGAACTTTTTTACCTTAAGTATTGCAAATGAAGTATACTTTTTTAACGTGCTTTACTTGTTTTTAAAGATATTCTGCCAGATTTGACGTGGAAAACGTAAGCACTGCTGTAACGGAATGGGGTGTAGATCTTTTCGACTGGTCCGAAGCTGATACGATAATTAGCTTTGAGGATCATCAGTATGAAAAACAGTTTATGAATTATGAAGTACTGCTTCGATACAAATTCGACATACCGGAATTTCCGCAAAATTACCGACTTATAGGCGCAGAGTTGCGTTTATTTTCCAATGCATCTTCTGTTAGTCGTTTGATAATTGGAAAGAATGTAAAAATGGTCATTTTTCGTGTTGATAACAAGTAAACGAGGAAATTTTATTATTTTTTAAAAAAAATTTTATATGATATTTTTTAAAGAAATGAATTGCATTTGGTAGCCGAAGTAATGCTTAACCAGCAACTTAAAGGTTGGACAGTGGTGAATGTTACTTCGTGTTTGGAAGAATGGATTTCAAGTCCAGAAAGCAATTTTGGTTTAGCTATAAGTTTGCTAGACACGAAAGGTGATTTAGTATAATTGGTGTAAATTTACTGAATTAAAAAAAAGTTCTTTTTTTGTTCTCTTCACTTATAGGACGTTACTGGTCCGTAAATGATATTGGTTTGGCAGATTGTTTCATGGTCGGCTATTTTTCTGCAGACAACATCAATGCGCATCGGCGGATCAAGCGTGATGCTTTTAAAACAGGTGGTGTTAGTCGAAATTTAAATAATGATATGGATTGGTCATCTGTTATTGGTGAGCATTTCAATGAAATTAAAATTTCCATGTTTGCTGTATTCACAGTATTATTATTGAACAGTACTTTTTATACAGTGATAAGTTCGTATTTTGAAGTTTTTTTTCTTGTCATACAGGTATGGATACAAAATGGACAAGATCAGCATGTCAGCGTCGAACTCTTTATGTCAGTTTTCGAGATCTTGGCTGGCAGGTAAGTTGCAATGATTTTTTTAATTAATGGAATCAATTTTGTATACGTTCATTTCGTATGAACTGAATATACTGTAGGAATGACTTTCATTGTCAAGTATTAATTTCGACAATTGAATATATGAATAAGATGAAAATTATAAATTGTAAATTATTTTTATTTAAAAATATTTTAAAATATATAAAATAATTTTACAACTATCGTATAAATTTGACTTAATTTTTATAATGATTGTGTTTATCGTTCATTCAAGTTATCAGTTTACAGTAAATATAAAACAGTTTCCGTTGAATAAATAATTTGTAATGGAATGATTCTTAAATGAATTTTAATTTTTGTTCAAGTATTCGAAATTTGTATTTGATAAGAGTAGAAAATTTGTACAGGATTGGATTATTGCACCGGATGGCTATGCTGCTTATTATTGTTATGGTGAATGCTCTTTTCCGCTCAATGCTCATATGAACGCGACAAACCACGCAATTGTACAAACATTGGCTCATCTGATGAATCCTGGTCGCGTTCCAAAACCCTACTGTGCACCTACTAAACTGTCTTCAATTTCTGTACTATATTTTGATGACAGTTCCAACGTGGTGTTGAAAAAGTATAATAACATGGTGGTCAAGACATGCGGTTGCCACTGACATATTTGGTATCCAATAATTTTATCCTATCTTATCGAGTTTGCATATTTGCATGTTATTTTACTTACTTTTCAGCCGATCTCTTGAATGTAAATTATCTCATTTTAACAGCACAAAATATCAGTGCCTTTGTTATAGATTTGCGGCTGCTCGTTTGATGAAGTGCTTTATTACTATAATTTTTACATTTCTTTTTACACTGTTGAGTGCCTTACTACTTACTATTTTATATATTTATTTGTTATCTTATTGTTAATTTATAAGTTTATTTTTTTAACATTAAATTTGAAGAAAAACAAATTTGGGAAGATAGTGATGAAATAAGTTACAAATTTTCAAAGCGATAGGTCCAATAGGAAGGTGTGCGAAGTGTAGATGACACGTAGGTTGTTTTTGTGAAATTTGAACTGTCGTCAGTTTTGTTAAACAAGTAGGGTGAAATCAGTTTCTCCCCTTGCAGATATGACATGTCTTTGAACAACTGATGTTCCCAGTAGCGTGGCTGCACCGGTGGTCGACCGTAGCTTATCGCTTGTTGCTCTTTCACACGACTGACCGCTGCGTCTAGATCCCAGTCGAAATATTCCGGATCATTGTTCCCATATCGACTGTAGTAGCGTCGATTTCCATAGACGTTGGTTCGTTCGTAGAGGGGCTTGTAGAACGTGCCCGTGGTCTTGGCCACCCAGACGTGTTGGGGCGGTGGCGACGAGCGGCACCGGAAACGGTGCCTGAAATGGTGGCTATCAACGGTCTCGTCCGTAGTGTCGCCGCTGGTCTGAGGACCAATGCCTCGGTCGACCACCTCGTCAGGAGCTGAATAGGTACCGTCGGCCGGATGTCTCAAATGGCCACTGACCACCGCTTGCAAATCGATCGTACTCTGACTTCGAATGCAGTGTCTTTTTGCTGGTCTGTAAGCATCTTTGATCATCTCTGTGTAAAGTGAACCGGCACTACGACGAGTTTCTATCAAATCCATCAGTTTTTGTTCTAAATAGATATTTATTTATTGGACTGGTGAAGTCGGTGAATGAATGAATGAATGAATGAATGAATCACTTAATAATTAATAATGCCTACTGAAAGTTTGTTGGACCATCCACCTACACATACACACACACACAGATTGGAACAGTTGTTGTTTGGAAAAATTTATAAAGTTGAAAAGGAAAAAAGCTTGCTTGAAATGATGAAACAAACTCGAGGTGCAAATTTTGAATATTATAACAGACAGAAAGTATTGCTTGTTTATATTTATTTGGCACTGGAAAATGAAGTGTAAAGCAATCCACAACCAAGCATTGAAGAAGCTGCTTTTTTCAGAAGCAATTTCTTTGGTTCATGTACAAGAATTTCTAATATTTTTTGCTGATTGAAAATTTAACCCTAAAAGAAACCAATGCTCATAGAATGTGAAAATTGTCCAAAACCACAACGCATATACAATTTTCAGCTTAGTCGATTGATGGAAGATTGCTCGAAATATATATATGCAAATATTTTTATTTTTTAGAAAACTGTTTTGTTGTTATTATTATTATTTTTGTCGAGAATGATTATTGCGACTTACTTGATGTGTAAGTGATGCTTGCACTGTTGGTGAAGCTGCCAGCTAGACGAGGTTAACGTCGTTGGAAAAGTTGCAGCAATTGCGAATAAAATGCACAGAGAAAGTGTGCACGTCTTGCTGCAAGTGAGAAAACAAAGCGGTCGGTCGTGTTGTTGCCTGTTTGCGTTGTCGTGTTTGAAATAATGAGCAGCATCAAGTTGCGCAAGATGCGGCTGAAAATTGACGTTGTTGCATTGCCAGCCGTCCGAAGCTAATTCTTCCTAGAGCTCTGAAACGAAGCTAACGTTAGCTTGCCAGTCGGCTGCTGTGAAACTTTGTCCACATTGCCTGAGCTTACTTGTGTGCTCTGTGTTGTGTTGTGTTGTTGTATTTGTTTGAAGAACGAAATGCCAAGCAAATATGCTCGCAACCCGGATGTTTGCATCTATGCAACCGATCGTGGAAAACAATGCTCAAATCAGTGTCGGAGATTTGGTTTCCTTTCCATTTATTGAGGGGGAGGAGTGGGGGTGGGGTAGGGTGGGGTGGGTTTAGCTGTATAGTTGAATGCTGCTTCTTTCTGAAGTTGACAAAGCATTTTGAACAAATGCGTTTATTTTCTTCTTTCATTTTTAATTTTTGCTGTCCTCAACAGACGACGACTTTGATTGAAACAAAATTATTCACCATGACAAACGATTGACATGGCTGAAATTGGCATTCATATAAATAAAATCGAACTAATTGTAAATTGCTGAAAAAGCTAATTGTTTTTCAGAGAAAATGGATCATGACAAATAAATAAAATCAACTTTTGAATTATTGTGATTTGCATTTATAAGTGCACGAGACAGCAACACTATTTTTGCCGTGTTTTATTCTTTTTTGATTTCGCATGTAAAAAAAAATAAACCAAAGGGCTTTTATTATAATTTTGCATTTTGTTGATGCTTTTATTTTATTTATTATTTGTTTGCATTGCATCTTTGTTGGAGAATTTCGAACGAAAAGCAAGAGCTGCTGCTGATCAAGCTTAATTAGCTAAACTCTCAGAGATGAACAACACGTGGACGTCAACATTGAAGTGAGGAAAAAGCACAACAACAAACAAACAACAAACAACAGCAGCTACTACTAATTCTACTAATACTGCTTCTACTAATACTATTGCAGAACAACATTAAACGCGTTGATGATTGAGCTTTTTCAGCCGGTAGGAACATTTTATTCTATTTTTTTTTATCATGCCGATGAATGTTCTAGTTCTCTTGGAAGAATAAGTAAACTTTTATTGATTGCAGCATTTTTCTTTGCTTAAAATGAATAGCATAATGTGCGTTCATTGAAATCAGCATATAATTCACGCTAAAGTAGTTTCCGCTGTTCTATAATAGCATTGAAATTATTATACTTGAAGTTCTTTTTTTATATTATATTTTATTTTATTGAATCGTTGCCGCCAAATTGTTGTACTCCCATTTGTCCATTTCTACACTTTGTGTGATAAATTGAATTCAGAATAAAGGAAGACTCAGGTTCAATGCACACATCGAACAATTGTGCAAGCGCAGTTGATAAAAACAAGCAACGTTGCAAATAATTGAATTGTTATTATTATTATTATTATTATTGTTGTTGTTGTTGTTGTTGTTGTTGAGAACAAACAAATTTCAAACTTTTAAAATTAGTAGGATTCAAAATTATCTGACGCGTGATCTTTAAACTCGTATGAGTGAAAGTTTATTTCAATTTTTTTTCATGGTGAGGGGTCCAATAAGGAATAAAATTTGCAGAATAATTATAGTATTTGCTTAGTATACTTGCAAATTTATATTTACAGTGTACTGGTCGAATTAAAAAAATGTTTGATTAAATTAAAATTTTAAATTACATCTTTTACAGTAATACTTTTTTTTAAAAAAAATAAGCAAATAATAAGTAAATATTTGCACGCAGACTGAATGACATTTTGATAAAAGACATTTCTATTGATATGAGTTTTTCTGTGATTGAATAATTTAAATTTAAAATATAGTTATTTTTTATAAATACTTTATTTGACATTAATATAAATGTATTGTCATGTTTTTTTTGCCAAACGTGAACTTCAGAAATTCACGATTACTTTATAAATTAAACTTGCCAATCGAAATTCTTACTGTAATGCTAGGCCAGCTGCTGCGAAAAATTGCTGAATTCGGGATTGGCAAACGTCTGTAGCACGCGCTTTTCACATCGGCTAGATTCGGCAGTCTACGCCGCGCGTGTTCCATTTTTCTAATTTCCGCTTTACCTGTTCTTCTGCTGCCGGTTTTGTTGAGCGATCTGAAGCGTCATTGATAGATAACTTGTTGGTTTCTTTGGCAAGCTTGGCAGCATTTTTATCCGTCATCGTATGAAGCCCTTGCCACGCCCATAGCACCGACTCAGCATCGGCCATGACTTCGGCTGTTCCGGATCGTGCAACTGCGGCTGTATCCAGTGAACGGGTTATGAAAAGTCAGTATTTTCTTGTTTTTTGTTTGTTGCTTCATGTTATACTTGTTTTTTTTTGAAATTCAAATCATCGTCATTACTGTTGTTGTTTGTTTATTTGTTTGCTTTTTTGATTTTGTTTTTAAAATTATATAATTTTGTTTCATATATTCAATGTTTCAGATGTTCCTTTTCCGCCTTACCATCGTCTGACCACGGATGAAGTGTACGATAAAAAGACGAACAAACCCCGGCCTGAAGTTCTCAAAGAACATTTTGTCAAAGAAGGCCGCATTGAGGAACAAGTTGCTTTACGTTTGATTGCTGAAGGTACTGCTTATCTGAAGCAAGAGAAAACTATGCTTGACATCGAAGCACCCGTTACTGGTAAATTTTAAATTTAACAATATTTGAAAAATAATTAATAATTCTTATTTTCCTTGTTTATTTCCCAGTTTGCGGTGATATTCATGGTCAATTTTACGATTTGATGAAGCTATTCGAAGTCGGCGGTTCACCAGCTACTACGAAATATCTGTTCCTTGGAGATTACGTCGACCGAGGCTATTTCAGCATTGAGGTGAGAAAATGTTGTTTCCAAGTGTTGTTGTTGTTGTTGTTGTTGTTCTCATGCTCATTTGATGTCATTATAATAATAACAATAATATGTGAATATAATTTGGGAAGCGTTTCCCAAAGTTGATCTGCACGTCATCGTGGCTATCATTGCGAAATAAATTTAGCCCTGAATTTAGAATGAATGGAAGAATCTGTTTTCATACATTGCTAATCAAAGTTCTAACAATTGTTCGTTTTCTTTGTTTACTTGTTAATTATTTTTTTTCTCAGTAGCGAACGTATTTACTGAGGCTTTTAATTGTCTTAAGCTGTTGATGTTGACTGTGTTGTTTGCAATATGTCTTTATCTTTTTTTCTTTTGATACGGGAAAAGGCTTTATTTTGCAACATATATATATATATATGTATGTATGTATGTATGAGCGTATGTATGCTTGTATGTTGTAGTGGTTTAAGCTCTTAGTGATGGATCGGAATCGTTACTCATCGAATGATTGACGATTCACTTTGCAGCTAGTGACATGAATTTGATCAAATTATACTCGTATTTGCTTGTCGCGTTTCTCCTCTAGCGCTTGGGTGCCGCTTTAACCTCGAACAGGAGGCCACTCTTTTTCCACCTGCTATTTCCGGCAAAGCTTTGTTTATCGTTTCATTTGTGTGAATATGTCTTTCTTCTTTTCTCTTTTATGAACACTAAGAAGATTTCAACTGCTAAGCTACTCTCTCTCCTATTTAGCTTGATGTGGGAAATTTTTTTTTTTTTTGAAATTAAAAATAGGTAAATTTAATGTTTGTAAATGAAAAACAAAGCACAGCAAGAAAAGAAAAAGCATTTTCCTCTCTTCACGGATCAATTGAACATAGATATTGTCAGTTTTGGAACTTTTACCAAACATCAGCTTGTATAAGCACTTTGTTCTGGTTGATATTTCAGTGTTCAGCAGCTTTCAGTTGTGCGTTGTTACCAGCAGCAGTGTACTGCTGCAGTGCTTAAAAATCAATGCTTAACTTGGCTTTCAGAACAGAGAAAACTTGTATTGATTGGTCGTTGACAAAATTGTGTAGATTTTTGCCTTTTCGTATTTCAGAAGAAAGAGAATTTTTTTCACTAGTATTATTTGCATTTGATTTATTTTAAATTTTCATAAGAAAAAATTATTTATTATCTTCAGTTGCTGTTTGTCACAGCAATATATATCTGTGTGTGTGTGTGTGTATCTTTTTTCCATTTTTATTTTCATTTACTTATTTCTCCTCCTTCTTTTCCTTTTGCTGCAGCTCTTGCTCCTCCTCAATTGCTTTTCACAACGTCTGGTTGTTAAGTTTGTTGGTTGCTTTTGCCACAGAGCTGACTGGTGGTGGTTGTTGTCAGTTGCGTTTGCTTGTTCACTTCTTCTCCTTCTTCTCCTTATTCTTCTCCTTCTTCATTATTTACTTCTTTGTCTATTATATAGTGCTTTAACATAAGTGCTTCTAACTAGCGCCCATATCTCTCTCTCTCTCTCTCTCTCTCTTTCTCTCTTTTCAGCAAGCATGTGCCATTTGTTGGCTTGTAATTTCATCATTCTCTACGCATTTACTACTAGCTTTCTATCTCTGTTTCTCTCTTTTCTTTCTCCAACTTCAACTCAAACTCTTTAGCTGCTGCTAGCAACTAACAGCTTTATGTATGCTTTGCCGAGCTGTTTTGCAGCTGCGGAGAATGTATATAAGAATGTTAATAGTTAGCTATATATATATATATATATATATACCTCGTTTAAACTCACTGACTTTCTTTCTAATTCAAATCATCTTCTCTTATATTAGCCTGAGGCTCTGATCAAAAGCTGAACATTTGAATACAAAAAAAAACAAAACTGAAAAAGTAATGATGTTAATAATTTTAATGCATCTGCTTTTTTTGCATCATTATTTGATGCAATTTTACTTGTTAAAGTTGTCTGTAAAAAGATTTTTTTTTAAATTTGAAAACATTGCACTCTTTCTTTCTCTCTATTCGATTGGTTATTATTCTTATTATTATCATTCAGTTTTATGCTTTTTGACTTAGTCGTTCGAGAAATGTAACCACGTGAAGCATGTACCACCATGCCGGAAATAAGGGAAGAGGGGGAGAGGAAAAAATAAAAAGAAATTGTTAAAAGCCATATGTAGTCTGCTGCCAATATTGGGCAGGTCGATAGGGGTGTTCGATTTTCACCCTACAGCTCGACTGGTGGTGACTTTTCCGGCTGGCTTGCTTGTTCGATGCAGCAGCTTTTTCACGCATCCATCATTTTCAGTATTCGTACGAATATTAAATTAATTACAAATGTAAAAATTATTTTTAACAACGCATGCTGAACTCCCTTTCCCCTCCAAAAAAAAAAAATATATATATATATATACATATTGAAGAAGATTGAAAAATTCGATTAACGTGAATGTTGTTAAAATGAAGAAAAAATTTGATAGATTTTTTTAATGATTAAAAATGCTGCTGGACTGTTAGAAGTAAGTTCAAATTTGGGCAAAATGGTGGTAGGGTAGAGCAGTGATGGTAGTGAATATATATATATATATATATATATATACTTATTGCAATGACAACTGATGAGAGGGTAGTGTCTATTTGAAGTTGGGATTTTGTTTGTTGTTCAGCATTGTATATATATATATATATATATATCAGTGCATAGCACTGGACTGTGTGTGTGTGTGGGTGTGGGTGTGGGTTTTAATTTTCTTCCTGGCACTCTTGGAAACAGTAGCTGGGAAAAAGTTAACCACGACGCGTTTGGAGTTCAATCGATGAAGTGACAGAGAGAAAATTAATGCTTATTGTTGTCAGCCGGCTTCTCCTTTTCGCGTTATAGTCTCCGAAGGGCCTCTCTGAAGTGTTGCGAATTAATTTGTTTCTTCTGTTCCTTTTCTCCCCATTCTTCCATTTGCTGCAATTTTATTCACTTCTTCTGATGAAATATTGGTTTTCGTTTTGGAAATTGGAAGCAGATTTAGGAATTATACTATTGCAAATTTTTTGGAACCTTAGGAAGAGGGGTTTTTGGTGATGCAGAATCTACTCAGTGCCCAAATTAGCTCGACATTTTTTCGAGAAAACATTATGACCAAACTCTTGCATAATTAATTGCTTCAGACACAGTTTATGGATGCTAATACGTTGAAATTGTTGACTTGATCACGCACAATCATCACTTGTTTTGGTCAGAATCATCTTCTGAATTATACATTGGGGAATTTATTTATTTGAATGATTTTTCAAATTAAAAAAAATAATTTTTTTTCTCTCAATTCGTTGAAAATTTTGAATAAGAAAAATTTACATCAACGAACGAACATCGATTCATTGGCTAGTTTGGAAGAATTTTTCACTTCTTTCAAATTCAGCAACAGAGAATTTATTATTATTGTCATTTTTATTCATATTTAATTTAATGTTCTGAAATTTAACAAAACTGATGAAAAAGACGACCAAGAAGTCCAAAAAAAAAGTTTCATGTTTGCTATGGATGAAAGCTCAGCGACAGGAGCGGGTTGAATAGCAGCCCACTTTGCTAAAGCAGACGCGGTCCATTTTCCAGGCTAATTGAGCTACTTGTAAAATGCCACGCCCGGACTGGCGCGAACAACGGATCCGCCGGCTGGTTGGCATTTTTGTCAAAAAAGGCGATTTTGAATAATTGAAAATTTGTTGTTAAATGAGAAAAGTTGATTAACAGTTGGAAAAATGAGAGAGAAAGAGAGAGAGAGAGAGCAGATGCTGCAAAGGGGACCACTCCTCTGGCGGGATGTTGGTGATTTTAATCTTATTTAAAAGCGCATTTCAAAAATGTTCATGGAAAATCTGTCTCTTCTTTTTTTTTGCTAATTTCGTAATGCGCTTCATCTGGTGAGAATGCTGAAAAATGTGTAATAAGTGAGCGAGCTAACTAGCGGAAACAAAGTGTATATATCTGTTAGAAGGGGAGAGAAAAGAAGAAATAATAAGCAAGCAAGGCAACGAAATTGAACATACAATTAAATTGATTTGACAAATAGTAATAAATGTGAAAGATTTTATAATTCTATTTGATATACGGAAGCTTGTAACAGATATATATATATATATATATATATATATATTGATTGGAATTTTAGTTTTAATTTATTTATGAATGAAAAGGATTTTTATTGTTGTTGTTGTTGTTGTTGTTTCACTGGCTGCAGTTCATAATAGCAGTGCATTCATTCATTAATTCATTCATTCATTCATTGACGCTTTTTGTTTCTGTTGCTTATCCGTCGTTATTTATTCATTCATCATTGATCGCCACCATATAACGATTGATTTATCATAGTAGTTGTTGCTGCTGTTGTTCACGTGTATTGTTTGTTTCACCATTATTATGTAGTAGATTAAAAATAATAATTAATTTTACATTTTTTATCATGCTATAATTTTTACTTTTGCAATCTTTGTTGGTGTTGTTGTTTGCAAATTTCTTTTTTTTTTTTTGAATTCTACACATAATAAGTTTTCAACGACAGAAAGTTTTAATATATCTATGTATATCAGCAACTAACTGAATGAGTGAGGAGTGTGGTGAATTAAAATGAAGTGAAGACAATTGACAGCATTATAGTCGACATTGGTTTCGATTAGCTGTCATCAGAAAACATTAGCAACTAGTGTAATTTATGTTACAATTAAGAACTGTTTCGTTGCATTTTATTATTATTATTATTGTTGTTGTTTCCTTTGTATAATTTTTTAAATTAAATTTAATAATTCATCATCATCATCTTCTTCTTCTTCTACATTTTTTTTATAAATAAATAGTTTTGTTGACAAGGTGTTGCAACAGCAATGCTTGCTTGATCGACAAGTGGCATATAAGTGACAAGTCAAGCATTTCATGTTTCTCTCCTCTCTCTGTGTTCTTCCCAATAATACATGATCGAACTTGCTTGAAGAGTGAATGACTCTTTCAAGCAGTGGCTTTCAAGTTGGCACTTTTATTCGATTTTTATCTACTTCTGTTGAAATTTATTCTTGATTAAACAAAGAAAGTACAAAGTTCCACATTATTATTATTATTATTATTATTATTATTATTATTGTTATTAATGAAGAAATGTATTTTTTTTCCTTAAAATATTTTTCATTAATTAAAATAAATCAGTCATCATTGACTGACATGCATACATGCAGAAGTGTTTCCTTATTATTTTCATTTTTAAATTTCACATTATCATTATTATAATATTATATATGACACATCAGTGTGAAATATTTATTTTGCATTGCATAATTTTTTTTTAATTAACTTTTGTTTTAGTTTTTTTTCCATTTCGATTGATTGCTATATTTTTCATTACATTTTTACAACAAACATTGTGTGTGTGTGTGTGTGTGTGTGTGTGTATTTTCTGCGTCTGTTGCATTTATTAAATGTTGGGTTCAGAAGATGGCATATTTTACACATTTGATGAAGCGATGAAAATTGATCCATTCTCAGCACTACTCTTATTCTGAGTGAGTGAATTTGATCGATCATTGTCGAGCTTCTTCATCTTCTTCATCTTCTGCTTCTTCTTATTTTGCATATTCTTCCATTTCTTTGTGCAAGAACGATCTGCATTGGTGTCATGGGAACAGTTTTATTAGCACCCAAGTGGATGCTTTGAACAACAACTGTTGTCACCCGTGGAGCAATAACCAGAAATGGGTCTTCTTCTTTTTTTTGTCTTTTTCCTTTTCATCATCATCATCATCATCAGCAGCAGCATTATCTGTTTTTTGGTGTTAATAAAAGCACAGAAAATGTGAAAGGATACTTTTGCTGCTGAAATGATTAATTTTCTTATGCTTTCAGACAAATAATTTCCACCGTATATTCATCTGGCTATCTGTATATTTCCTTTTTTTTTCTTACTAATCGATCGATAAAGCGACACTAGAGTGTTATACTTGGGGTTTTTTTTCAATTTAATTACATTTCCAGTAAAGTGATCTGTGGAATTTCCGAGAAGCTATGCGAAAATGAAGTAATGCAAATTGGAAGAGAGGAGAAAAAATCCATTAAAACCAAAGTATATTATTAGGAAGAGATTATTTTCCATTTGATGTTCAAGCGTGATTTCTTTGCGCCACATTTGCAATATGAAATTATTATATTATTGTTGAAAGAAATGAAATCAGAGTATAAATATACATTTGCCATTGCTTAATTTTGTCAAAAATTTTTTTAGTTCACTTTCAGGCTTGTTGACGTAAATTTAATCTGCACACTATTCAATCAATTTTTTTATGTGATAAAACATTTGATTGTCAGTTCAGGTTTGTTGAAGTTGAAGAATAAAAGCCTGAATTTGAGAAAGAGAAAGCTTAGCAGAATTAGCTGAAATGAAAATATGCGCAATTGTGCAACCACCGTTCAATTTGAAATTTCTGCACAACACAATGAATCTTTTTTCCCTTTACTTATGAAAGCTTGCTTATCTTGTTGCTCTGCAGAGAGAAGTTTTTTTTTTTTTTTAACTTGCACTGCTATTATTTGGATAGTTTGTTTTGATTTTCTTTTTGAAATCATTTTTCTGCTTCATAATAATTAAATTTGCAAAATTTTTATTCATTGCAATGTAGTGGTATAATTTTGCAAAATTTATTCGAATTGAATTGACAAGTCATAATCCATTCCTTACAAATTACAAACACTGTGTTTGTACATACTGTTTGAATGGAAAAATAGAAATATGCATATGAAAATTTTATGTTGCTTATGATGAAAATACATTTTCATGTTTTCAATTTAGTGTGTATTGTATTTGTGGGCTTTGAAAATTTGCTATCCGAGCACGTTCTTCTTGCTGCGTGGCAATCACGAATGTCGTCATTTGACGGAATATTTCACCTTCAAACAAGAATGTATTTACGAAAATTTGTTTGTTTATTTGTTTGTTTGTTTGTTTTTTGCAATTTTTGTCAATTTAGGTAAAATTAAATATTCTGAAAAGGTGTACGATGCGTGCATGGAATCGTTTGATGCGTTACCATTGGCAGCATTGATGAACCAGCAGTTTCTGTGCGTGCACGGCGGTCTTTCGCCGGAGATTCACAGTCTTGACGATATCAAGAAGGTATTTTTTTTTATTGATTTTATCCTGCAGATGATGATTATTATTATTTTTTACACATTTGAATCATTTTTTTCAAATTGCTTCTCTGTGTTTAGCTGGATCGGTTCCGAGAGCCGCCAGCTTTTGGTCCGATGTGCGACTTGCTCTGGTCTGATCCGTTGGAAGATTTCGGCAACGAACGCAACTCGGATCAATTTTGTCAGAATTCTGTTCGAGGATGCTCATATTTTTACAGGTATAATAATTTTCAAAAAAAAGAAAGATTTTTTAAAATTTATATTTAATGATTTAATATTTTCAAAGTTTTCTCTTCTATTCTGTTCTCTCTTTTTTTTTAAATAACGATTTATGTGTATTGTTTTCTGCGTAGTATTTGGCAATTTCTTTGTTGTTTTTCTTCTAGTGAATTACACGAAACAAGCATAATGAGAAAAATGTATATTTTATCATTTTTATTATAATTATTTCTGTGGATCAGCGGTGAGTTAAGCACGTGCATATATAGGCTTTTTGTAGGCTGATTAAAGACAGCTTTGGTTTTAATATTATTTGTTTTTGACATTGACCAGTTTTATCTTTGCACGCACATCATTGCGTCATTTTTTGGAACAGTGCTGGATTAGAATATTTAATTTCACTTGTTCTCTCTTATATATATATATACTGATGAAATTGATTTTGAACATGCACATAATTGAATTAAAATACCAGTTACTAATTTTACTTGATTACTTTCATGATAATCACTAGTTTGTTGGTAATCGTCCTTCAGAAGACGAATTAGTGCATTAATGAAATGGACAATAATAAGCCAAATGGAATAATAAGTTATCGCTTGTGCAACTTAAGCTGTCTATCTGGGCAGTATACTGTTAATATTGTGCTTTGCAAGGAAAAGAAAATTTTGAGAAAGGAGGAAAATTTTTTGACAATGTTCAATTTTGATAAATTCACTTTGTAATTAATTCTGCCTACAAGTGTAATTTGTTCAACACAATACGATTTGCTTGTGCTTCAAATTATTGAAGGTTATATTTGTTTTATTACAGTCATATTATATATTAATTAATTAATTAGTTAATTACAAATAAAATGCAGAAATTGAAAATTTTTTTTTTCGTTTAATTTAAACAGTAATATTTATATTGAATGATGTGAATGTATTGTTTATTTGATTTAGCTATGCAGCATGCTGTGATTTTCTCCAGCACAATAATTTGCTGTCAATAATTCGAGCGCATGAAGCACAAGATGCTGGGTTTGTTTTGCTGTTTTATTTGATAATTTTTGCCGTGATTAATGTTGTTTTTGAAATTGTCGTTTTTAATTAAAAAATTGCAGGTATCGCATGTACAAAAAGAGTCAAGCAACGGGCTTCCCTTCTTTGATTACTATTTTTTCTGCGCCCAACTATTTGGATGTTTATAACAACAAAGGTTATCTATTATTATATTGTGCCTGCTAAGTAAACGTTGCTTTTCAATTAATAGCTGCGATATTGAAATATGAAAACAATGTTATGAATATACGTCAGTTCAATTGTTCGCCTCATCCGTATTGGCTTCCAAATTTCATGGACGTCTTTACATGGTCGCTACCTTTTGTCGGCGAGAAAGGTGATTGTACTTTTACTTTTAATTTACTGATGTGTTGGAATTTTTCATTATTGTTTTCAATTCAGTGACTGAAATGCTGGTCCATTTGCTGAGCATTTGCTCAGATGATGAACTGATGCAAGATGGCGACGATACTTTTGAAGGTGACTAATTGTGTTGATTGAGGTAGTTTTGTTTCTAATGGTTTTTTTAATTTTGCTTTTTTATTAATTAGGTGGAGCCCCATCAGCACGAAAAGAGGTGATTCGAGCTAAAATTCGAGCCATCGGAAAAATGGCTCGTGTATTTTCTGTGCTCAGGTTTGATTTGATTTTCGTTTTTGTCTATTTGTTTGTTTGTCTATTTGAAATTTAATTTTCAAACAGAGAGGAGAGCGAATCTGTGCTGGAGCTCAAAGGTCTCACCCCTACCGGTTTATTACCTTTTGGAGCCTTATCTGAAGGCCGTCGCTCATTGCAAATTGGTAACTGACAGAGGTTCTGTTGTATTCAACAATAACAACATGTTGTATGTATTTTGTGCAGCTCTTACCGGCGTATCTCCGAATCACAAGATCACGAGCTTTGAAGAGGCGAAGCGTTTGGATCAGATCAACGAACGTATGCCACCGAACAGAGAAGCTGGTGAGTTTGGAACGGTGAAATCTAGCAGTAGTAACAATGGTCCGGTTGTCGCTGAAACATCTTGGAAAAATTCTTCCTCTTCCTCTTCTTCCACATCGTCATCTTCGCCCAACGCCACCTCCTCCTCTTCAACGTCTGCACGTCCGACGGCCAAGGCCGCCAATTTGCCCAAAAGTGCCGGCACTGCTGGTACCGCAAACCGTGGATGAATTAACACTGAGCACGGCATTCCATCCACAGATTCACAGTCTGTCTGTCTGTCTGTCTGTCTGTCTATCTATCTATCTACCTGTGAAAAGGAAGCGTTGGTTTGCATCATTTCATTGTTGTTCGTTCTTTCTTTCTTTTTTTTATTTTCAACTGCATTCTGTTTCTGCAAAAGCCTAAGTAAGCTGTGTGCATTGTCAACTTTACTGCGACGTTCTCTACTACAATGTTCATAAATCCCAGATCACCTGCGCTTATATTATTTACACGCTTTTTGCCTCGGTCGTTTGTATTGAAAATCTTCTTCAAACATTTTCCCTCTTGAATCGTTATTGTTCTGCACTGCTCATCTCCATCATGTGCAGTTCATCAGTGCAGTGGAAGCACAGCCGTCTTAATTGAATCTATTCATTCAATCAATCAATTCAACTTCTCAATTTTTGTATAAAAAAACAAAAAAAGAAAAAGCATGAAACAAAAGAGCACCAACCGAGGTGCAAAAGCACAATCACACATATCCGCATGCTTTTTTATTACTTGCTTTATTCTCTCTTCTTATTATTTTTTTTCTGCAAACTGTGTCGTCAGTTGTTGTCATCGTCAATTTTGTCTTCAATAAACTACAAAGTGGCAGGAAAAGTGCATCTATCTCTATGTATGTACGCTCTATGTATGTATTTGTGTGTGTTTTTCCACCAGAGAAGAACAGTTTATTATGGTAACTTTTGTAATTTTTGTTCAATCAGCAGCGCTTGTTCCGTTGTTCCAACGTTGTTCCAACGCTTGCGACATGGAAATAAATCTCTCCTCTTTTTCATCTTCCTTTCTGTTTACTTTTTTATTTAATTTTGTGAAAACTTTTCTCATTCTCTTCCAGCACTTTGAAGATATGCAAATATGCGTACAGGATAAATTCATTCATGAACTGCAAATCAAAAGCCAAAAACGATGAAGAAGATGATGTTGCCTCAGAGGTGAAAAAGTCACTCAAATTACTTCATTTCCACTGTGCACATCTAGGATTATGTCTGTTGATTATGTAAATTTTTTCCATCTGTGTACATGTGCTGTTGGCAAAAAATGCATATCTGAAATATTTTGCTTGTTTCTGGATAAATTTGTGTTGTTCATTTTTCTGCTTAATTGATTGATCTTCTTGCAGTTAGTTAACTTTGCCTAGCTTGGTGGGGCAGTTCATGATTGGGCAATGATGACAATGTCGTTTCGTTTTCAACATCCTCATCTGCATGCTCTGCCTCACACTGTGCTGCAGTAGAAGTTCAGTGTAAATATTTTTTTTGAGGGATTTTTTTCCTTGTAAATTTTATCCACATATCTTGCCTCGCTGCTAGTGTTTTTGAAAAATGGCCAGATAAACTGCACAATATACAAAATGAATTTTTTCACATACTTCTCTTTATTGTCACTTATTTCTCATTGATCAGCAGAGAAAAACGAACATGAAATTTACAATGCCGTATCCTTTTCTCCGGTATAATGCATGTGCTTTGTGTATTTGTTTGTTTTTTCAATCTCTTTTTCTTTTGGACAGTCAAAAGAGAATCTACAGTATGTGCACAGGTCGCAGTCATACAGTATGTGCACGTTGACTGTAATTATCATGATAAACGAGGTTTTTGCAATAATTTCTCAACGCGCTTCGTTCTCCGCTCTTCATTGTCGTTGCCGTTTTCATTCATCATCATCGTCGTCATAGGCTGCCGCTGCTGCTCCACTATCATCCTGTAATAATATAATTCATACGTACAGATAGATTATCATGATGATTTCTGTTTGTTCACCTTGTTCATCGTTGTCTTTTTTTCGACTAGATTCATCCTTCTTTGAACAACAATAAATAGAAAAAATAACCTTTCATCAAAGTAAAATCAGAACACGTCAGAGTGTGGAACCTGTGGCGCTGCTTGGACTGGCAATTTAGCAGAGCAGGGCAGCAGAATTGCTAGCACAACTAAAAAGCCAATCAAAAGCGCACCCAAGGCAATGGTGACGGTCGACGGCGCGCCCAGCAGTTGCAAGCCGAGGAAAGTGTTCAAAAATGCCATCACCAGTATTGGCAATGCGATCCACAGATGCGCTCGGCGGATTTGAATTGAAGTCACCTTTCTGATGAACACGCTGTAATGGTTTTCAACATTAGCAACGAATTAACAGAAATAAAGAATAAACAAGCTGAAAAAAGCAGGACTGATTACCACAATCCGAACAAGCACTGAACGACTAGCAGAACAAGGATGATCAGGCCAAGTATAGCATGCACGCTGTTGAAGTGTTTTCTGTCACTTTGAGCTGCCATTGCACTCAGTGCACCGGCAGTTATAAAGCACACCCCGACGATCTGAGTTTCGAAAGTACAAGAAAAAAAGAATTTTTTAAGAAAACGAGAATACTAACAACTAAAAAAACTACTTGATTGATTCACAAAATTTTTTTCTTTTTAAACCTGAATATCACTTTCTACTGTAAACATGATTTCATGGTGATTGGTATGAATTTGCATTTCTTCACTTTACTTGTTTAAGGTGTTTGTTTCCGTATTCAATTTCAAAAAGTAAATCAACAAACAAGTAAATATTGATGGTGCATTTGTATTTTTATTTGTACAATTTCGTTTTTGTTTTGTTGAATTTTTCCTGATTAACTAAATTGCTTTATTTTGAGAAATATTTGTTGTTCACTTACTTGCACTGAAACGTGGATGCGAATGGACGAGTCACTCCGGTGACCTGTGTGATTTTGCTGACTGTTGTTGTGCAAGCTTTTGCCGCTGTTGTACAGTGCAAATAGTGCACCGATGGGGAGAATCAACGTGAAGCCGATGCACATGAACAAGCCGTGCAAAGCGAACGCGTTGAAAGTGACCAATTTGCAGGGTTCTTTGACAGGACTGTGGCGCCAGTCTCCGGTCAGCATCCAAAAATCGTCCAACAGTCGGCTGAAAATGTAGAAATGAAAAAAAAAACGAATGGTGAATATGGATTTTATTCAAATTGCTCCCAATCATACCCGGTGTTTGTCTCTCCGCCGAACAGGTAAGTATCCGCAAGGCCGGACACCATCGCCGCTCCGGAACGTTGTTCTGGCAAGTGAGGGGCAATCTTGAACGAACAATAAAGTTTATTTCAAATCCAACGACAACATCCATCCCAATCAATCTTCATTCACACTTACCGCTGGTCTTACTGATCTTATTGACCATGTTTGTTTTTCAGAGTCGAAAATGACCACTTCATCTTCGTCCAGTCGGCTTCTGCCCTAAGATTGAAAATGCAAATGAACAACAGATTAATTTTTTTGTTTTCAACCATCCAACTGACGAATAGATGTTGAGAACTTTCCAATTTGCCACCATAAATCAGTGCTGCACTTTGTTTGAGCTGGGGATTTTCTTGCGTTGGTAAGTTGACCGCTGTAGCGGAATATCTGTAAGAAAAATTATTATTATTATGATGATGATGATGATGATTATTATTATTATTATTATTATTATTATTATTATTATTATTATTATTATTATTATTATTATTATTATTGTATCTGATGATCTGGTGTGAAATTGATTGTTTTTAATTTGTAAAAATGAATTATTTATGTACAATTTCAGTTTTACAATTGATCAATGAAATTATTATTTGCAGTTTCATTGTACGTCATTACTGTCCAAATAAACAAATGCTCCTCTCTTTCTCTCTCTCCCTCAATGCACAGTTACCTCGGCACAGCACAGTTTGGTAGACTTTGCCAGGACTGGGTTTGCAAATCGAAAAGCCACGAGTCACTCGACGGACAAGCTCCATGTCTGAAATTCATCAGCAATTTGTGTATCAGCAAATGTTGTACAAATTTAAACAATAACCAACTTTATGCAGCCACCGTAGAGTAGAATTTTACTCGGTGAAATCATCACAGCCGACGTATGCTTGCGCGGATGTGGCACTGTAGAACTGTATACCCAGTGTCGATTGTTCACTGCAGTAGATGTAAAATTGCTTCGTTGTACAAATATTCATCAGTAAAGTGGAAAATTGCCCACCTCTGAACCAGCTGTTTGTGTTCACACCGTAGTAATGGATATCTTCGAGGAAGTTGCCATCCAACGTGCCCAACCCGAATATGAAATTCCAACTGCAAGGGAAAATGCCTCCAATTGCACCGCGTCGTTTTTGCGGTTTGACCACGTCTTCAATTTTGATCTTTTTCCATTCAAATGTGCTGAAATGTTGACAAAATTAAAATATCCCATGTGGAACAGGTGAACAACAGCGCTTCTGATTTTGCCTGGTCAAGAACATCCAGATGTCATCGGAGCAGTCGGTGTTGTTGCAGCCGCCGGCAATGTAGAATTTGCCGTCGCTCAAACCGAAAGTTGCTTCAGCCGTTGCCGGCGGATGGGTTTCTCTTTGCACCGGATACCAGCGACCTGAAGTTGTCGAAAGTTTACTTACTGATCTCTGTCATCTGCAGATCTCTGAGAAACCGATCTTACGGTTCCAGCATTACTGGCTAGTATGTCGAAGATCCAAGTGTCACTGTATATTTGTCCTTTCTCGCCTTCACCGCCGAAAAGGACCACATAATGACGAACCGTATCGTAGCCCAGGGCCGCATGTTTTCTCGGTGCTGGCCGCAACGTTTGACCATTCTCCACCACACGATTCCATTCCAAAGGTCCGCTGGCGGCGTTTGTCCACTTCAACAAACAACCAAACCACAACAACAACAAGCACACTGGTAAAGGGAGTTGATGAATCATTTGCCGGCAGTTTTGGTCATCACCAGTCAGTGGCAGGTGATCAAGCCCGGCTGTGTGTGCGCTGCACGCTTGCGATTGTCGTCGATATGTTGAGAATGAGCTGTTTACAATATCATCCAACGAGATGGCTAACGTTCAAATTGGCTAATCCACGGGACTGGTTGTTGTTAGCTGATCCAATCTGCTCAATTGTGCGCGTCAACTAGTCAGTTAGTTGAACAGCCGGTGGCTGCTGGTGTAACGTTGGCAAACAAAAATCCAACCAAACTAACCAAACATCCTCATTTTATCTAGTTGACACACGAGCACGAGAAAATAATAATAACAATAAGCTATTCAATTGCTCATATTTATTGGATATAATTTTCAAAAATTTTCTTTCAAAATAGCTCATTAAAAAATTTTAACTAATTTCAATCAGAAGTGGTTTATTTTTGTTTTTTTATCAATTTGTTACGATGTTCACAATGTGGTGTTTCAATTTCAACTGTACAAATTAGAATCGATATTAACTTTGCATACTTTCAAATGAAATGGATACATTTTACTGGAAAAACAGGTATGTGTGTTTTTTTTCATATCAGCATTTGACAATACTTTCAGGAATTTTGCAAAAGAGTTAACAAATTATTTGTACTTGATAATTACAAACATACAGTAATATTCACAACTTTGGTGCAAGTAAAAATGTTGACATTTGAAATTGTTGTTTCTAATTGACAAATTTTCTAGTTTCAATGAATGATTGTATTATATCATATTATATTATATTTTATTTTAAGTTTATAAAATTAAATAGAACTTTGATTTAGCATGTTGAGCAAAAACTGCGTACGATGAATGAAAAACTTTTTCCGAATTGTTAGCTTATTTTCTTTTCAAATATATTTGAATTTTTAAACAGAACAGAACAGAATAGAATAGAATATAATAGAATGTTCTTATGTTTTTCTTTAAAATTTTCGTTTATATAAAAATTCAGCATTCTACCGTGACATCTATTTGATTACAGAATGAATGATTCGTGATTAATACTTTTGCAAAGTTTACTTACTGTATACTTGAATTAATTCAGTTGAATAAAATTTTCGCTGAATGTGATTTGTGCACACACACTCATGTTATTTTATTTTATTCTTTAGGTTCTCAGCCTGAAAGCATTCTCTTTTATTGTATAGTTTCTTTGCTCCTACATCCAACATGAACATAACGTGATGAGCTTGTTATATTTATCTTTTTCTCTTAGCATTATTTATTTGAATTTTCAACGAATGTAGATATTCATTTCTTTTATTATTATTTACTTTGAAGCATCATTATTGTTTGCATTTGATATTTTGTTCAATCCTTCAGACATCACATAACAATCAGTAATAAAAGCTAAGTTGAAAATTTAGACATTAGTTATAGTTTTAAAAAAACTTGAATCTTAATTAATCGAGCGAATTGATTATCTATTATTGTATTATGTTTTGTTTTGGAAAGTTAACTTTCATTATTTCCTGTTGTGAATTATATTAGCGAAATTAGCGAAATGTTCTTTGATTCAGTTCAGTTAACAATTTAACAGTTTTAATTGGCGTGTATGTTTGCAGTTTCAAATGGGTGGGTGAGGTTGAGTGTGAAGTTTGGTTTAGCATTTTTAAAAAAAAACACTTATAACATAAACACGCCAGTATTTGCTTGAGTGATTAGCATACAAATTGTTTGGTTTCGTCTGAACTGTAGTTAGTGTTCAGTTTTATAGGCTGACGTCGACCATGTTACTCTTGGCTACGGAACGTCGAAATTACGTGACGCCGATTCGTTCGGTGAGCTGGTGCTTCCGACACAGCTCCCAATTCGGTTCTATTGGCAAGGAACGCCTGGCCAAGGCGGAGTTGATTCGACTGTCCGAGCAGTCGGCGTTGATGATGGTTCCGACGTGTCTGGAGATATTTGGCGCCGGTCAGTTTTGGGATGAATTCCGTGCCAACGTGCTCAGCTCAGACCAGGGGCAATTTTTCTCACGACTCGGCTGCTTGATGTTGCGCCAGTGCCGGATGGAAGTGGACCAACTGTGCGATGTGCTGTGCAAAAGTCCCTCGTTGACCATGGTCGAGTTGGTCGATCTGATGTTCTTGGACGAGGGTGTGGTCGAACGGCTGGTTCCGCTGTTCGACAACTTGTCCATCATCGGCCTGAGTGTGTCGTCGATTGAGACCAAGTTGTTGAATATGCTGTTTCCGGCGGTGATGCTCAACTTGGAGATCTTGAACTTTGTTGGCAACGAGCCATTCCGCATGAGCGATTTGACGACGATGAGGGCCGGCTTGATTCTGCCCTGCGTTCAGCTGCTGTCTTTGTGCTCGTTCCAGTGCGACGTCACGCCCGTCAACGAGTTCTTCTTCACCACGCTGTTGAGGTATTTTCCAAATCTGACCACGCTGTTCTTCGACTGGAGCGTGCTGACACCGGCGGTATGTTTCGACCAGCAGGCCCAAGAAGCACTCCAAGGTATCGGATGGTTGCACGAGCAGCCGAAGATGGTGGTCACTAGCTTGTTGATCTATTCGCCGGACGAGGACACCAAAACGGCGGTCAAGCTGATCGACCAATACTTGACTGACCACTTGAAGCTGCGTCACAGTTTGGTCGAGTTCAGCTATCAAGATGGGAATCCGACCAACTTTTCCCTGATCATAATTGGCAAGCTGAGCGACGGTCGAGCTGAACGTCTGACCGAGGTGATTGCCGGCAACCGAATCACCCAGCCAGACCTGCGCCACTGGCGTTACGTGCTTCAGAATGTCCAAGGATTCTGGAAGCCGGACTTGACCATGCAGTTCGGTGGTCTCAACGAAAACGAGGTCCAAGCCTGCGCCGGCACTGCCCAGAAGCGACAACACGCCGCTGCAATAGCCGAAACTTGCTTGCAGGAGGTGGTCAACAACAACGTCACCACTTGATCCAGTTGTTCTTGTGATGCGTGATTTTATTCTGATCATTCACAATTAACTATATCTTGCTTCATTGAAATAATAAAGCAACGGCAGAATTTGTGAAAAATTTTTTACTCATTTGAAGTTTGTTTTTATTTATTTATATATTGTATTTGCAATACCATACATATTTGATTTTTTTGGCTATTTTTTGTCATAATTCTATTTATTAATTTGCAAAGAAAACGTGCATCATTGCATTCATCATCATCATCATCATCATCATCATTTGCATAATGGATACTGATGACAAATCGATTGATTCCATTCAACACGGCGGAAATTCTTGTAATTTAATTTTAATATTAAAATTTTAATTCAAATTATAAATATATATATATATATATATTTATTTATTTATTTTTTTTTTGCCAGTGGATGTGCACGTGGCAACTTTAACTTCAACCACTGCATCATTGCAAAGTGATGCACAACGCTCGGACAACATTGTTTCACTCAATCGACGTCAAGATCATTCGTAAGTGACACCATCGCACCAAATGTTAGGGATATTATTTATTGTCTTGTCTTGTCTTGTTAAATTCATTGATCATTGATCAATTGATTTTATTCAAAAATATCTCAGTTATCTGAACACTGGTGACAATCGACTCACACCCGTCAATATTGCTGATCTCTTCTGTTCAGAAGGTCTGTTTTGCTATTATTAATTTCATAATTTTTCTCTTACTTTTATGACACTTGTTATTGTTCTCAAAAGGGGAAAAAGCGTTGTTGTTGTTTTTTTTTGTTTATTTTCAATTCCAATAATTTGAAGTTCAATTATGAAATATTACACATATCAATCTGATGGAGATTTTGTTTTATTTTTCGTAAATTTTTCTTCAGCATCCCCTGGTTCATTGTGGAAGAGGTTTTTGGCAAATGTATTGATATTTGTTGCGGAAATATTGGAATGTTTGTCGCACACTAATGAAACTGTTCCTGTGGAAAAAGCAAACGTCCGCACACCGTTGAATCTATTCGAGTAGTTGTTGATTTCATCTTTCTTGTGTTGGGTCATTTTGAAATTGGAATTTAAATTTTTAGCCTAAATCGAAATGTGCGACGGTGTTGTAAGATTTTTGCATAATTTTGATAATTTTCTTCATGTTTATTTGACATTTTTATTTCAAATACAGACGATGAATGTCAACCCTATTTGGAAACATTTCTCGGACTGAGAGATTTGTTTCTTTGGCGTAATCCATTGTCCACATTGTTGTTATTTTGGGCACGTGAAATAGTTTCAAATTGACCAGCTCTTTCAATTCTGATATGTTCAATATTTCAGACATTTTTATATTGCATATATCGAGGCTGTTTGATTAGCGTGTTTTTGTTTTTGATTTTATTCCAAATGCTTCTCAATTACTTCAATCACTGCTGCGGCATTTCATTCGGAATAAACATTCTACCCAGAAGGCACTGCATCAAGGTAAAATTGTTTTTTCTTTGTTATTTATTTATTTATTTATTTATTTATTCATTAAATTTTACATTTTTGCTTCACATCCGCAGAACATCAGTGAAAGCATACCACAAGGAAGTCAACTTATATCAGAGGTTGCTCGTCAAGTTCAACTTTACTTGCACTATGGGGCGGAAACTTTGGAAAAATTTAAAAAGTACTTTTAAATTGATGATTCACTTTTGCGAACTCAGTGCATTTCAAACAAAGAAAAACGCCATTCGCTTTATTTGCTAATTTTAGCTTATTAACATGGGAAAATCCGAATTTGACATTCCGATTTTGTCTTATTGTCTTCTTTTACTTTGTTTTATCCATTCTTTTAACAACTTCTCAGTTTTTAACATTTTTGGGTAATGTTTTCTGTTTATTTTCATTTATTTTATTAAATTGCTGATTTTACAAAATTTAGGTTTTGGCATTGCTGGAAAATTGTTCATCATGCAGTATTTGTATTTTCGCTTTCCTCGTTTGCGTCATCAACTGGATCTGATTGTTTGGTTCTATGATCGACTTCCGTCGCACGTTGCTATCAGATCTGCTGATGTTGTATTTCATATTTCATATTATCACTGTTTGCATCATGTGCGATCAGTTCATTTACAGAATATGCAAGGTTCATCATCGACGCACAAGGTTGACGTGAACAATTCAACCATTGGATCCAATCATATTCAAGATCAAAACCTTTATACTTTGAAAAATAGTAACATATATATTTTTTTTTTTGAAAAAATTTTTACAATTTATTTTTACTAGATAATGGAAAATGTGCTTGGCATTGTGTTTTATTGGACAAGCAGAAACGATTTCCATACGTTGTCGGTACTGGCCGTATGTACATCAGCAAAAGGTGAGTTCAGTGAAAAAAAAGGGAGAACAGGCAACCTCTGTTTTGCTGATGCTGCTTTTTTGATGCATAATTGTTTGCAAATTGCAGGCATATCTGCTTTGATTATGTTCCTGTAAGAAGTACAAAATCGACATCGTTTAGCATTGAATTTGGCAAAATTTTGACTATAACCAAAGGACGGCTTGTGAAATATTTTTCCTTCAACGACGGCATGGCAATTGAAGTGTACACAGTTGGAAGACAAAAGGTATTGTTGTTCTTATTCTGTTTCTTGTTAAAAGTGAAATTATGCAATTTCACAGCCTTACGTCTTTGCTGGAATTGTTGACCGTGATGATTGTATGCAATACCTGCTAGCAGCAGCTGCTGAAGCTGGTTTCAGATGGTCTTTGTAGGTTTTCTCTCTTCACACACCCACACACGTCTGTGCTGAATCTTTGAAAACATATATATATATATATATATATATATATATATATGCATATCAAAGTTTATTGCAAATCAAAAATTTTGTTTTTCTTCTTTGTGATATACTTAGTTCAAGATTCTTTTTTTCTACGTATTGTTACACACTACTCACCAACCTATACTTATTCTTCTCTGTTTGTATCACTGTTTGATAGTTCTAATTGTAATTCAGCAGATTTGAATGATCATTTGTCAATCATAATGCATTCTGAAATTAAAAAAAATCTTTTGATCAAATTGTCAACCACTTGTCAATCAGTGTACAATAAAAATGCTCCTATGCGTGCATTTCTGTAAGTACATCCGGTGCATTTTTGCTTAGTATCAACAATTGTTGTATACTTGTATTGTTGTAACCCAGAATTTCAAATAATTAATTTTTGCAAAAGTTGCAAAAGTTTTCATTGTTCGTCGTGAATTTTACATTTTCCAAGTTTCATGATATCAAATTATTCACATATTCAAATTTTGAATTGTTTGAGCAGATTTCTGGATAAAACAATATTTTTTCTAAAAATGTCCTACAAAAAATTATCAACTGACATCCGTTGCCAGCGTTGGTTAATTTATTTTTCCTCATCAACACTTGACCAATGGTCATTTCGCTGGAGTTGAAATGAGACGTTTAAAAAACCAATGGCATGAAAATATAATAAAATTTTTGCAAGTAAGCATGTAAAATCAATTTAAAATCAAGAATTATTTTTCATTTTTCAAAAATACATATATAAATATGGGCTCTTGCATTTCTTAACTTGGGGGGGGGTATTTATGAATGCTTGTGAAATTATTTTTCATTTTATGCCATTTTATATAATTTATTGGTTTTTTTAAACATTTCAGAAATGCGCATTGCTCAAATGGTGGATTAATAATTGTAATACTACTACTACTACTACTACTACTACTACTACTACTACTACTACTACTACTACTACTACTACTAATAATAATAATAATAATAATAATAATAATAATAATGGTACACTGTTTTTGATTAGGGTCGGAGTCGGTGATGGTCCGTGGAATATGATGAAGCGTTTCGATGAAACTCTACCCAAGCGGCAATTTGACAATTTTCATTTCGTGGACTTTCACGAAGTATTTTGAATTTTCTTTGCTTCTTAAACTATAATGACTAGCTGCTTTTTTATAAATATATTTGTTTTCATTTTCCATTTTCATGTTTTCATTTGATTTCAACATTCCATGTAAATAAGTATGTTGATTATAATTTAGGTGACGAGTGGCGTTTCTAATCCTGAAGTCACATTTGCCGTTCATGCACTGATGGAAATACCAGAGCAGTACCGGACAATCAAAGCATTTGGTTATATATCTTAAATTCTACAATCAAATCTGAATAGTAAATTGCAAAGACCATCGTTTATATTAGTACTTCTTGTATTGCATACACGCATATATTATAGCGCAATACTTATTTTGTAACACTGTTTATTTTAAACTTTTTTTTCGAAAATTATCATGATATAAATGAATTATTTATGTATAACTTTTAATATATGTTTGTATGTATATACATATATGTATGTACCTATGTATGTATATATGAATCTATGTATCTAAGTATCTATCTGCGTATCTATTATGTATGTAGTATGTGTGGCAACCTGTATTTATATGATTACTTATTTGTTATTCTAGTAAACTGAGCTTGTAATATTTAAAGTGAAGAAGCCATGAAATTTCGTGAGCTATAGACTCGCCTGTTTTGCGAAAAATGGCGAAAAATGTTTTCACAATTTGGACATTTAGTGATTGCCATATTACTAAATTGATAAATTATAGCATATTGGAGACTTTTACCCCAAACTGTCCTGAAGATGGGGAATAAATGCATCATAAAGTTCGCATAGGCCATACTAATACATTCCGAAGTTGCCCATCAGTAATCTCTTTCAATCGAACCAGAGACTGCCAGCTTCAGCACCTGAAAGCTTTTTGACATCAAAAGCAATAGTATTTCACTAATTTACATATCTTTAGAAATCAGATGAATTGTGTCTCTGCAAATATTGACGTGGAATACTAAATAATAGCTGCGAAAGAGAAAGCATACATTTTGATTCTTTTCTTTGTTCAACAGCAGACATTTCATGAATGCTGTACAACTTGACATCGCTGTTACTCATTAACCGCTGTTACTAATGTCATGACATTGATAACAAATTTCTGCCTACTTCAATTTCGCTATTTATCAATGATGAAATCCCGGTCAGCATAAGGAGCAGAAAATTTATTAGCTGCGGGTCAAAGTTAATCACAAATGCAAGAAAATCAAATGTATTGCTCATTCATGTCAAATTAATATCCTCGTGTTGTGTATTTTTTTGATTCTTTAAAGTTATCCACTAGTAAGTACAGTATACCTTATTCTGTTATTCTCAAAACGTTAGTCGTTTTGTACAATAATTTTATCATACGTACAACAAGTAGCGTTTGTTTTAAAATTATCCAAATTTCCAATATCCCGCAATCGATGAATTTTTTAGAAATTTGATAAAATTCCCGCTTTGGGCATTTGACATTTGTATAACTAAATGTCCAGCATATTGCATGCACGTTTCGTTACAGTCTGAAAATTTTGGATAATCCTTATCTGTGTAAATTGTAATTAATCAAAACATTGAGTGAACAAAAATTTTAACTTTTAAAGTTTCTGTAATGCGTAAATGATATTCAGGAACAATTGCAATTTAAATAAATATTTCATTTTGGCGAAGAATATTAATAATTGTG